>JAKFHU010000445.1:7407500-7472500 GCA_023783475.1 Daubentonia madagascariensis
CTTATACTTACACAAAACCTTATCTGAATTTTTCCAAATATAGCTCATCAGCTCTGTTTATAAGCAGAGTTTATAAAACAGGCCTCTGCCTGACCTCCGCAGGAGCTCTTTCAGATCCTGAGCAGTCTTTCCTCTCCTTTGTACTCATTTCATCAACCTTGGAAAATTGGGGTTTCAGGGATGTTTTCAAAATAAGTAAGAAAACATGATTAAAAGAATCATGTCTTGTTTTAGCAGTACAGAATGTTCTTTTATAGGCAGGTGCTATATTAAATGCTACAGAAAATTATTAAGGTATACTCCCATCTTTTTTGTTAATGGCTAGCTGTTTTCAGGTACTTAAACGCTCCAAGAACTTAAGATTTGAGACTCTTAAGACTAAGCTCATATCATGCCATTAAATATCAATGGGTGGCAATTAGCACTGGATCATCTTGCATAGACCACTGAGATTTTTCAAATATTGACAATTTAATTTTTTCAAAGCTAAAAAGCAAAAATAGTTTTTTGAAATGTTTACTGAATGGCCAGCTGTTAGGATTTCTAGATAATGAGAGAATAGATATACAGTTTCTATCAAAGTGACTTGCACAAAATAGGCACTCAATAAAATTGAAGCAATAATAAGGTAGCTATGATAAAATATTTTTTATTAATTTCTTAAACTAGACATGGGAAAGGCTAGAAAAGGCTTGATTTCTTATTACTTTCACCTTCATTTTTTAGCTGAAAGATGTAAGAAACAGAAATTACTAACACTCCAAATTTGGAAGAGCAGTGTGCTTCATGTGCCCAGAGGAAATTCAAGAGCTCAAGAAGGAAATTCAAGGAAAGGTGGACAGAATTTTTCATTAATCAATTCATTTTTCAAGGGATTTTCTGTTGGTCACTTTCAGCTTGAATAAGTTCCTTTTGATCTTACAATATAAAAATAAAATATAAAAATAACATAAATATCTGCTTTTGTTAATTCTGAAAATTCAAGAATTTGGGAGAAAATCTATGAAACAGAAAACAAAGTATGTAGTGACAAACATCATTTGAGACAAAAATCAAATGAGAGCCATTTTGCTCTCAAAATCAGCAGATTACATATGTTACTTTTGCTCATACGTCTTCTGTTATGTGTAAAACGGATACCTGCATCACTGTTGGAAAGCATAAACATGCCGGCATTCAGAGGTTAATATTTAAAGCAATTGGGAAAGATATTTGGAATGGAGAAAGCAAAATAATCATGTAGCACTATGATACATGCAGTTCATAATTCTTTGTTAAATAACATAAAATCTATTCATATAAATAGGGTCCACTCTCATTTTAAAATATTCCTATTTTCCTCTTGCATAGAACTCTCTTATAGATCCAGGTTGAAACCTGAAATTCTAAAATGCACCAATCATAAAAAGATGTTTGCCATGCGATATTACTTTTAAAATTTCAATATTCTTAAGAGCACACATGCATTTATTAAATGACTTGGAGAATCCTATTCTAGAATTATCTTGATCAATTTATTGAATTTCAGACCACATTTTTACTTCCCATTCTGTCACACGGACTCAGAGTGTTTTATTCTTATTATAGGTTGTGAGAATAAGAACAAGAATTTTTCTTTCCTTTTGGAATTTTCTTTCTGTATATCCCACCCCTTTATTTTCAACAGCACATGATTTAGGCTAGCAAAGACCTCTCTAATTAGAACATTTGTTAACCTAGCCAGAGCAGCCAGCGTTGGATCAAAGGGACAGGCAGCAGCCTGCCTCTGACCAACGCAAAGAATGAGGATCACTTTTGGGACTTCCCTCTCATCCTCACCCTCCTTGTCTAACACTCTGAGGCTGGAACCACCGACCGAACACCCTGAGAGTCTCTCCACGTCTCATGTGTCAGAGGACACCTCTTATAGCAATTGCTTTTTCACCTTCTCCCGGATGAATGGTGATGAAGTAAATTTGAAATTTAATATGAAAGTGAACTCCAAATATAAATCATTTCCTACTTCCTCTCCTGGTCTTCTCCTCTGGGCAGGCTTTCCTGACACCCCATGTTGAGGGCCATGTCTTTCCTCCGGGCTTGCTCTGAATACCCTAAGTGTGGTTTCACGATGTGTGCCTCTTGCCAGACAGTAGAAGGCTCAAGGGAATAAGCCTCAAGTGTCTTATTCATCCCTGTAACTTTCATCTCTCTTTCAGCCCCTGGCACATAGTAAGCATAGAGTTAATGTTTGTTTGATCGAGTTTTCATGGATTTACTTAGATCAAACTCTCTTTTTAATCAGTATTTCAACTAACAATTTTGGGGCACTTGCTCTGTACCGGACCCTCCACCACACACCTGTGATACAAATGTAGATGAGACAGAGCCCTAGGTCTTGAGAAGTTACAATTCAGAAGGGCATATGAACGACACACAAGTAAACACAAACCAACATTCTAAGGGAGAAGGGAAGGCCTCACAGAGGAGGTGACATTTGAGCTGGGGCTCAATGAATGAGTAGAATTATGCCAGGCAACAAAAGAGGAAGCGTGTTCTGTTAGATCTAGGTTTTAATTGATGTTGCAATGTCTTTCTGCCTTACTTGGCTCCTTGGTAAATGGGTATGAGTATCTGAAAGATGAATGAAGGCTGCCGAGGGGAGAAGTAGAGTAGGACCCAGACCCTAGGATAAATGCCCTCATCGCCCCATCCTCTGTTCAAGGCGCAATTATAAATGTGGAAAAAGTAACACAATCTAATGCAATCAGTAAATACAGCATATTAGTGGCAAAGTCATGTGCCACTTAACAACAGAAATATGTACTAAGAAGTGCACCATTAGGCAATTTTGTCATGTGAACATAGCTGATATAGCCTATTGCTCCTAGGCTAAAAATCTGTACAGCATGCTACTGTACTGAATGCTGTAGTTGTAACGCATCGTATTTGTGTACCTAAACATATCTAAACATAGAAAAGGTACAGTAAGAATATGCTATTATCTTATGGGACACTCTTGCCTATCTGATCTGTCATTGACCAAAATGTCTTTATGCAGCACATAACTGTACTTAAAATCTCAACGCGGAGCTAATAAGATATATCTTCCTATCATACTCTAGTGAAAACTCATGAATAATCAGTCTGTTAGCAAAATAATGAATATATGAAAAATTTGTCTAAGTAAACCTACTGAATAAACTGTTCGATTCCCACAGACTTTATTTAATAATGCCTCTTATATGAGTGGTTAAAAATATAAATGTGGAATTTTAGACTATAAATTTGGGAAATGATCAAGTTTTTAAAAATATATGACAACTATATACTTTAATCTAGAGTAAATTCAGGTTTTTGGGGGGGTTTGGGAGATAGAGAAGTGAATTTTAGAAAACTATTTCAATTTCATTAATTGATCTAATTGCTTCCATATACCATGTATGTTTGTCATTAAGATGACTGAAATAACCAGATATTTCATATTTTCAATCTTCTTATTTGGAAAACCTTGACAGAAAGAGATTATCTGATTTTTTATTGGCCTAGGGAACCCAAATTTTTAAGGAAAAGTAGGTTATCTCATATTTTACACAAGGTACGATTTTAGTAGGTAAAAGAGTACATCCACATTTAAGCTGAAATTTGAAAAAACTTGCTCTCCCTGCCAACTAAAATTTCTTCATGTATACACCATACAGAAAACAATTGCAAACATACAAGAGACAGAGGGAACGATAATATAATCAGGAGTGATGGTTATTTCTGGTTTAAAGATATCAAAATTTTTAGCTCCTAGGCAAGTGTCTTCGTTTTATTAATCACATGCTCCCAAGTCTAACACAATCTTAATGCATTTTTGCAAGCTGCAGACTTGCCAGGTGCTTGGACTGCCAGCAGCACATTAAAAGAAATCATGTTGTTTGTATTTATCTGGTTGCAAATAGTCGAACACTACCCTGACCAAGTTGGCTGGAACAAACATCTTTTATTAACATACATTTAACAGGATTTAAAATATTCATAGGAAATGTGCATTATTATTATTTGGCATCAGCACACTAGATTTTTAAAAATGCATGGAACTGGATATTGCTGGCACACCGATGTACATGACAAATTATTTGAAAAAAAAAATCTATTAAAATTCCTCACATCCCTTTTCTCTCTTCATGAGAACTTCTTGCACCCATGCATTTGCTCCTCTGGCTATAGCTCATTTCCTGCCTAGGTTTTTCTTTCTGGTTTCAGCTGTGTCACAGGCTTGATGAAAATCACTGTCTTGAAATATCACTCTAAAAATATTGCTATTGGTAACCTATTTTGGCACAGGGAAGTTTTCAGGCTCTGGCTGATGTAGAAAGGTGCCTGTTGACGGTATGAAATTTAAATGTGGGCATGGGGTGACTTCTCTGTTTTATTCTGTAAGATGATATGTGAAATTTCTACATTGGAAATTGCACTTTGGTGAGCAGGAGGTGCTGGTTAGGATCAAGTATGAAGTGTGATTCTGGCATGGAGCTGTCAGCATGGGTGGTTTTATAAGCAATGCTTTGTAGCCTTGACAGAAAAACTGCTTGTGCCCAATGCCAATCAGTCAGTCTTTGTCAACTCAATTGCACAGCCTTTCTGAGATGGCATCCATCTCCAATGACATCCAAAATATAGAGGACACTGTCACCACATCTCAGGGTTGAGTATGTACTAGTAGCATAACCTGGAGGGGCAAATGGCTGGCTTCCTGCCCTCTGCTATGGGTATGACTTCACAGTATACATGCAAAGCAGGGGAAGGAAGAGTTTACCCATCTCAGGGAAAGGATTTACATAAAAATGATGGCTGGGTTTTTTGAGTTGATACCTGCTATATAATCATGTGTTACTAGTTCTTACTTAAAGAAAATGATGGGCTAATACCACACCTCAAACCTAGGCCCTAAAAATCACAAAGATAGCAGGGTCTCTGTGCAAGAGAATTCTAACCATATACAACCTCCAAGACTTGTTTTATAGTAAGAGGGAGGTAAGTTTGCTCAACAAAGGATGATGTGCTAATTGGTATTTTGAAGTGTTTTGGACTTTATTTATATGCTACCTTCACAGCCTCCATTCATTAAGAATTGTGGGCAGAATACCACTGAGGAAATTCGAGTGTTGCCCTTTTTCTGCGGGAATAGAAATTGCGGTGCCAAAAAAGGGAAACCCTTTCCCCCTTATTTTAACCTGGCATTATATTAGCCATCGCCTCTGCAGTGGGTTGAATAATTATTTTTAATTAATCTTTATTGAGTGTCATCAAGCATGCTGCTATATCTAACAAGATTAAAAACCTATCTCCAGTTGTTTTAAAAAATATTTCTTCAAAAATCTATTTTGAGTGTGAGCTCTCCAGTTCATAAATCTGAATACAATTGGTGACCATGGTGTCAGATTCCCCGGAGTGTATGTAATGTTCCTACTAAAAGGTGGTGCATTAATGCTTTCCAGGCCTTGGGTGCCGTTTATCGTACTATGCTGATAATTTATTAAATGATACCCTTGAGACCAAAAACACTGATATGCCCTTGCCAAATACCTAACTTGCTCCCGGGACTAATTCCGAATTGGGAGAAATGAATTAATATTATGTATTATTGCTCATAATGGTGTTTTTTAAATAAACTTTAAAGAAGGTAAACTATTCTGATTCTCATTTGATGTCTTATCCTCACTAAAATGATATAATTAAAGGTATTACAGAAATAAAACAATCTATTTAATACACAACTGATATTGTTTCAAATACCGTATCTTTGTATATAATAATATCTAGCATTTTGAAAGTCACTCAGGTTCTCGTTGGATATAGAGCCAGAATGGCAATTGGCCAACACAGCAACATCTCCTAAGAAGCCCATGATTAAAAGACTTGACAAGATTAACTCTAAAAGCCTCATTGTTCAAAGATACAGTGTCCTCATTCACTCTGCGTAGCTTGATTTAATTTCCAAGTTTTCTAAAAAAAAATCTATACTTTCATATATATACTTTGGGAGAGGTAATTTGTATAAAACCAGATATTATAAGCATATATTTATTTGCCAAATATAATCTAGCTATATATATATATATGTACAGACATAACTTTTTATTAAAAACTAGAAAATTCTCTTTATTGGTTGAATATGGGTATCCCAATCTACCCTTTGTAATACATGCAGAATTACTGTTATCAGATTATACTTCTCTATCCTGGAGGCTATATTTCAGATACAAGTAAAAGTACCAGGGAATTTGTTTCCAGGAACAAGTATATGGATGCTCTAAGCATTCTTTCTCATGAAGTAAGGCCCATATTTCATTTTCTTATGTCTGCCAGAAATCCTCTAAAACAGAGGATGTTTGGTCATAGAGCAGAAGATGACAACCTTTCTCTTATAGGGCACCCAGATGTACCCTGAAGGATAGAATGGGGCCAGATCATTATTTATTGTGAATTACTTCTTCCTGTCTGCCTAACCCTCCAGGTCTACATTTTTCTTCTTTCTAGAAAGACTGACGACCCTTGCCCCCTCTCTTGCCCTGGAAAAGATTATTGTCACTAAACAACAAGAAAAAAGGGGAGACTCATTTCTTTGCTTTGGCAAAATTGAAGACATTTAAAACTCCCTCATATAGAAGACATTTGGCTGTGTATTATTTAGAACACTTACTGTCCTCTGCAGTCATGAATGGAATCCAAGAACTATGTGCACTGCCAAATCCATTGGAGGCAACCAACCGAAACACATACTCCGTGTATGGTTGGAGATCTCTCACTTCATAGCTTAAAGATGCAGAAGGATTGGAAAATAACCTGTATGGGAAATAAATGTTAATTAGAAAGTTTTAGAGATTCAAAGAAGTAACAAACAAGTAAAATCTTATACCAAAAATTTTCAGAGAATGTCAACATGTATTTAAGTACTGTTATGTTGTGTTGTCAAATGATATCTCTTTCAAAATAAATGGCCATTTGGCTGAGGGTTTGTAATTTTGTGTTTATAGGACAGGTAAATTCTAGCAGTATTGCATGAGTGGTTGCCATGTAGATTTGAGGAATAGGTATTGTGATTTTCTAGCCACAGTTCAGACAATATTTTGTTAGGTATGTCTTTGCTTTGTGTAATATACGTTTTGACAAAAAAATTAGTGTGAAGAAATCTTACTTTAAATGTTATATAAATGAAAAATAGATATTTTTACAAAGCAAATAATTATCCTCTAGGTTGTTTGCTTGCTTTTTGTTTTTTTTTTTTTAACTTTTATAGGGTAACCTACATTTCTTGCAGATGAGAATTGATCTATTCTTCAAAAATTTTATGTCTACATTGTATCACCCAGCTGATAGGAGGATGGACAAAGTGGAATGCTCACTCCAGAAACCCATGGGTGGAGTAGCCAGGCCTCATCTGGAGTTGGTATCTGGGCGAGCCAGGAGCATTGTTACGAGCTGGTGTAGACCAGACAACCTGAAGACTGGTTGGAGTGGCAGATGAAAGCCTGGGAGGCAGCACGCCATCTGGAGCTGTCGAAAAACACAGATGAATTAGAGCAGAGAAAACTGTGGAGAACATATGCTGGATGGAATCGAAATGCTCCATATACTGGAAAAACTGTTCCTCAGGATCAACAACAATGTTAAACATGGTCCATTTAATTTAACATTTTCATTCCTGAACTACTGTACTTCCTTATTGTTCATTTCAACACAATTACATTAGTATTTCAGTCTTAGAAGTCAGCTCCCAAACAGCAAGACAAATGAATATGCAGCACATTCCCACCTGTACTTCTGTTTATCTAATTGAAAACATGGAGGAAATTTAGTGAAGCAAATATTAAAGTACCTTTTTAACTTAACTCTTTGCTCAACAGACCAAGCAATTATACACTGAAGCAGTCCAGATCTTATATTCTTCCCACCTTTGCCACCTTCATCTCACCACTATACATGAACACAATGAACACACCTGGCTGCTTTCTTTTCTTATGGAGGAAGGGAAGTTTGCTAACATCATATTTTTCTGTATTGATAAATAAACATGAGTGGCTGAAAATAGCATATTCCAGCCTTAATGCTCACCTTTGAAAATATAAAATCTAAACTTTTTCCCTCATGTGTTTTATACAGTCAAATATCCCTTCTCATACTGCCCCTGCCTTTATTCCATTAGGTTGGAAGTTGGAGCAGACATGTTGGTTTTTCTAGTCTAGCTGAATTTCTGGCAAATCTGTCCAGAATTCAGCACACCTGCTTAATACAATCTACCAGGGAAACTTATTTGAATGGGTCTTGAAGGCCTAATAGGAATGAGTAAAACTAAAGCCTGCTCTACTAAAAAAAGGGAACAGGATGACTCTGGTTATTTAATTAATTTTTCTACCAGGTATAACTTGAATGGACCTGTCATATCATCATTTGTTTCAAAGCTAGTCAGAAACTGAAAAGCAAGTTAAGCAAATTCTGTGACTTTAGGAAAATCACCTAATGACTCTCAGTCTGTATTTTCTGGTCTTTAACACATGACTGCCACATTAGAAAAAAATTTTTTTTCCTTGGGGCCACGGTGTTTTATTACGAAAACAGAATAAAAACTTCAAAAGCAAAACGATCGTTTCTAATTCAGTGAAAAATTTGTTATTTTTTACTGTTTTCTGTGCATGAGTCATATGCAACTTGAAAAATAGTTCACACGGCTCCCAAGGTGAAGAGACATGAGTTACATATGCTTCATGAGACCCCGGGCTCAAAATTAGCGTGAGTTAAATACAACTTGCATGTCAGTTAATGTGTTAAAGTAGGGACAATATTTTCTCCTTGTAGGATTATGGTGAAGATCAGAGGTCTTCTGGTAATTACTAGTTGTTAACTGTTATTAATATTATTATTATTACATTGGACTGATCTGCACTTCCTTTAATATAACTTACTTGCTACTATAACATAATTTGTTAGGAACATTTTGATTATTCTAATATAAGTTCCTAATGACCACAGATTGCTAGAGGCCGTTGGTAAAGAAAAAGTGATCAAAATAATGAAAACAAATGAACTATCTCGGTCCATTTTCAACTTTCTCTTATACATAACCTTGTGTAGTGTGTGGGTTTTGTGTACTCTCCAATTCAGAAGAACCTGCCTGTGTATAATAAGGCTAATGAATGACTAGCAATAACAATGGAAGAATTAGATTACATGTTTCATCAACCTGTTGTAAGAGTTTTGAATTCATCAATAATTCATTTATTTGTTCAACAAACATTTACTGAGGCTCCACTCTGTGCTGATCAGTGTTCTTCATGTGCAGGGAGAATAGTACTGCATAGACACCGCCTCTGTCCCTATGTGACTTATTTTTAAGTGTAGAGAGTGGGCTGTAAACAAACAGATACAGTATATAAAATGATTCCAGATGGCCATAAGCACTCTGGAGAAAAATAATGCAGGGTGAGAGAGGAGAAGGTGAAAAGAAGCTTGCAATTTTAGTGATTAGGTAACAATTGGGATTAGATAGGAAGATTATAGGCAGGACGTGTAATTCAGTGATATTTGAGCAGGGACCTCAATGGCACGAGGAGGTGGCCGTGAGATCGTCTGGAGGAAGAGCAGTCCCGCCAGGGACAGCAGTACATGCAAAGGCAGTGGGGGAGGAAAAAGCTCTGGCTGTGTCTAAGGAACAGTCAAAAGGCCAGTGTGGCTGACAGGGACGGAGTTAGGAAGAGGGGGAAAGGACAAGAGGTTGGAAGGAGAGGCAGGGTCCACTTCTTGAGGGGCCTTGAAAGTCACGGTAAGGTCTTTAGATTTCATTCTAAATGGGGCTGGAGCCATTGCATGGTTTTAAAAAGGAAACACCATGATCTGACTCTAAAATTATAAAGACCACTCTGTGCTAATGGGGGTGGGGGGCGAGAGCAGAAATAGGGCAGTCAACTATCGTAGTAACCCGGGCAGAAGATGACAGGAGCTCAGGTTCGGGTGATGGCCGTGGAGGTGGTGAACACTGTGCTGCTGAGTGGAGTTGAGTGTGGAGTGGTTTGGTAGTAGATTACAAGGGAGTCAAAGGCGATGCCAGTGCTTGCAGCCCAAACACCCCAGTGAATGGTGGTGTCATCACTGAGAGTAGAAGCACTGAGGGGAGGAAAAGGTTGTGGAGGGGATCAAGAGTGCTGTTCCATCCATGTGACATGTAAGAGGTACGGGACACACCTCCAGTGGAGACAGCCAGGAAGTCTGGATAGGAGTCGGGGGACAATGTACACATGATATTTAAAGGCTGAGGCTTGAAATATACTAGGATGCGAGTGTAGACAGAGTGAGTATAGAAGGGGTCTAAGAACTGAGCCCTGGAATCCACCAACATTTTGAGGTTGGGAGGAGGCCTCTACTGCAGAGGAGACTGAGGAAGAGTGTTGAGTGAGGCAGGAGGAGAACTAAGAGAAGGTGCATATGGAAGCCAAGTCAAGAAAGCATATGAGAAAGGAAGGACTGATCAACTTTGTCAAATGTGCTGAGAGTTTAAGGAAGCAGAAGATGGGAGTTAAACTTTGCACGTGGCCAAGTGGAGATGTTTGGCAACTTGTAAAGAGCAGAGGCAGTGGTGGGGGGGGAGGCACGGCGGGCTGATTGGAGAAGGCAGAGTGGAGAAGGAGAGGGCCACGAGCCAACAGAGTGAGCTCAGATGACTCTTGGAGCGAACTTACTCTAAAGGAGTGGAGAACAAGGGGCAGCAGCTAGAGAAGCTCGTGGGACCAAAGGAAGGTTTTCTAAATACTGGGAGACACTGCAGCATATAGGCATGCTTATTGGAAGGATCCAGTAGAAACTGGGGAAAATGATAATGCAGAAAAAAGAATAATTGCCAGAGCAAAAGCCTTATGTGGAGAGAGAGAGGCAAGCCCACGCACGTGTGAATTAGTTGAGAGCCAGAACACTGACTGTTGCAAAGCTGGGACGGTCCTCCCACTGTGCGGAAGCGGATGCAGAGACTGAGACACAGGGAAGTGAATAGATTGGGTGATGGGAAAACAGCAAAGATCTCTTTTTGTGATGCCCAATTTCTCCATGAGCAAAATAAAAGCAAAGGCATCAGCTCGGTGCCAAAGCATGAGGGTGAACTGAATGCTTGGAGAGAGGGAATGGTATGAAATCGTTCTGTCAATCAGTAGAAGTGTGTCGTGACCAGGAAATGAAATACGATTGCTGGCCAGGGCCAGCCACCCAATAACTTCACTCCAAATCTTTGGTTTGAAGGACATTCATTGCTAAAGACTTTTTAATTAGTACTTTTTCTGTGCAAACAAATAGTTTTAGCAATGATGATTTCTTACTTGATATATATTCTTGAATTAATTTATAATAAGTGCATATACAATAAGAACACTGCAAAAACAAGAGGAATGTGCAAGTTGCATATAAGGTATAATACATAAAACTATGTCCCTCATTTGATTATTTTTTGTCTAATTTTTCTAAATCAGGGAGTATAATGTCATTGACAATCCAAATTCTCAGTGAAAACTACTTCCAAGGGAACATGAAAAAAATCAGAGTTTTTTACATGCACACAAAAATCCCTTCATGTGTGAAGAACCACACTACCATACTATTAAGAAAGAACAGAGGAATGCCCAAAAGTAGGCTCCATAATAATAATAAAGTATCACAGATTCTCTTCTGAGTGATAACAAAACACTATGCTCCATTAAATTGGTGACACTTTGATTACGTAAAATGCAAAATATTTCCAAAAAGAATGATCATCTTAAATTATTTATATATAACTACTCTGTATGCTTTCAGTAACACTGAATTCTGGAAACCTTCTTTTCCCCTCTGTTTAACCCCTTTTATCCTAGATCTACTCCTTAGAGGCTCCTTAGCACCAAAGCAATAACTGGGAGCCAGCCATAATTCCACCTCTGGCTTCTTAACAGAAGAGCCTTGTATCTATCAGCTTGATATATTGTCTCCAGGATGCTATGTTGCTCAAAAAGCTTCTCTCAAGTTTAATATGACCCTCACGGGGCAAACACTCCACAGACAACCTCCTGAATCAACACATCTTGTCCAGTAAATACTGATTCTACACAGCAACTGGATAAAACAGCTACCGCAATCTTTAAATTCAAAAAAAGGGAGTTTTTTAAAAATAAAATTTCAAATTTAACCTGCTTTTGAAGGCAAAATAATACAAAACATTAAGCGATGAATTAAATCACAGATTGGACTACTCTAGATGGTATAATCTTTTGAATGTAGGATTTTATTAAACTTTTAAATGATGTATATTGTGGACTCTTTTCTATCTCAACAACAAGAAAAGAAAACAAAAACAAAACAAACAAAAAAAATTTACACATGCTCCAAAACTTTGCTCCCTACAGATTTATAAAACTCTGGGGGTAAGTCCTATGATGCAAAAACAGAGGCTTTTTTTTTCCATGTAGCCAGTGACTCCAAGGCTGTGGGGACAAGAAGAAAATCTTAGGGAGAAAATGCATTCATTGTGCTTCCCATAGGCACCAATTTGCTTCTCAGGACATCCTACCAATATGTTACTATTGTGGTGTGGTTTTTGCCCCTATGTGTGTGCATTTCAAAATAGTGGAATCAAATGCTGCATTAAGATATTAAAGAAGCCTATAATATTTTGTATTAAATTCAGTTCTGTAATGAAAGATAGTGAATACCATTCTGCACAAGATTCTTGCTGGGGGTGGGGAAACGGCAGAACATGTAGAAAGAGTTAAAAGATCATCTGCTTTAATAGACGGATAAGACCTGCCTCAAACAACTATAACATAAGAAAGTGTACACAGCATAAATGAGGTATAAGGAGTATAGGAAATTCAGAAGTTAGAAACTCACTTCTGGGGTACACTGGGCCTTGCTTTTCAGAGGACCCTGGTTTGGAGAGGCACTGCCTTGGGGGCACTATCAGATTGTTCATCCAAGTTCATCATGTTCTCAGCCTTATCCCAGTGCCTAGCGCTCCCACCAACTCTCCTGTGCTTTATTCCATTCAGATGTGATGCATCTTACTGGGTTCACTTGGAATCTGACTCCAGCCTACCCCAAATTACCCCTCACTTCAGAGTTTACATTTTTGGCATCCTCATTTAGGTTTCTCTGTTAACATAAGAGAAACCACGACTTTTTATCTATATGCATCCTTGCCGTATCGCTGAATAGCCTGGCACATATTCAAAATCCTTAGATTTCACATTTCTTCATCATTTTCTGAAATAGCTACATATCAGCAAGGATTTTAAATTCTATTTTACAGAATGGAAAATTAAAGTTCAGACACATATATTGAGTCATTGAGTCATGAACAAATTGAAAACAGAAGGCAAGACTCGATTTCCAGTCACTAAACCATATGTCATTTAAAAAGATATTAATTATGAGGAATATGCAGATGTGCTAACAAATGGACAGTCAACCTTGAGCACAAGGATACAAACAGAGCAGCATTAAATTGTATCAAGCAGGTTCGAACAGATTTAATATTTACAAAATAGTCTCTCATAAGAGCTAACTTTTTGAAAGCGTACTGTGTGTCATGCCCTTTAACATAATTATGTCTAATCCTCAGAATTACACTCCAAAATCATAGTGTTATCTCTTTGTAGTAGAGATAAGGAAGCTGAAGCTCAGAGAAGTTAAATATTTTATCTCAAATCACAAAACTGGTTACTGGCAGAATGAGGATTCAAATTAGGACTGTTTAAGTCAAAAGACAGGGTGCTCTTAATTCTACATCATGGAACAGCCTGTTATAGTAAGTGATTTATAATATAGAAAAATATTAAATATATTAAATAAATATAAAGGCAACCCATTTACAACATTAAATAGATAAGTTTCAATAAATGTTGGATTTCTTTTCTGTCCAAGTCATCTTCTTAAACAGTACTTCCCTGTTCTTATTTCTTTATCACAGTGGGGACTGTGTCTTTTTATCATTCCACAAGGAACCACACATAGAACTACTGGTGTGAATTTGCCAGTTCTCAGGAGCTGGTGAACATCCACAGAAATTCAATGAAATGCAAAATGGAGACGTCTTCAGGTTAGTAAGAGAAATGTATTTTTAAAATTTATTTATTTATTTATTTTTTAATATATATAATAAGGGCATCTGCTGTTTCTTTAATTGATACATAATAATTGTACATATTGTGGAGTATATGTGATATTTTGATACATGGGTACAATGTGTACTGATCAAATCAGGGTAATTAGGATATCCATTATCTTAAACACTTATCATTTCTTTGTGTTGGGAATATTTTGAATCTTCTTTTATAGCTATTTTGAAATGTACAATAAATTGTTGTTAACTATAGTCACTCTACTGTGCTATCAAACACTAGAGCCTATTTCTTCTATCTAATTGTGTTGTATCCATTAACCAACCTCTCTTCAATCCCCAGCTCCTGCCCATCCTCTGCTAACTCTTATACTACTCTCTACCTTCATGAGATTCATGTTTGCTCTCATAAGTGAGTGTCTTTCTGTACCTGGCTTATTTCGCTTAACATAATGTCCTCTAGTTCCATCCATCTTGCTACAAATGACAGAATTTTATTCTTTTTTATGACTGAATAATATTCCCTTGTGTATATGTGACACATTGAGAAATATATTTTTAAAAATTATCTTATCCATAGGTATGTCATAGATTTGATCTTTGACTGTAGAATATTTGAAAATAAAACAACAGTATCTTAAAATCAGAAGACAGGTAGCTTCACCAACTTTATCTTTCCACCAAATAAGGGATCCTTGCTGAAAACATCCCAGACAGGTGACCCTCAGACCTCTGCTTGTTCATTACTGGTGATAGGAAAATAGTTGCTTTGCAAATTGCTCCATCACATTACTGGACAGTTCTTATTATTGGAAAGCTCTTTCTGATCTAGAAGTAAAAATTGTATCACTTCTACAAAATTTAGGGTAAATTTAATTTTTTGTCCACACCAAGACCTTCTGAGAGTGAAATGGAGTACTCTGAATAATTAACAGGAATTAACTGCGCTGCAGCAGGCATAAATTGGGACCATCTTGGGCAATGGTGTATGTGGTTGGTCATGGTAACAACTCTGTACTCTTTTGGACCTTACCACTAATCTCTGCAAACAAGCCTCTGCTACCATTCATGAGATAAGCCTCCAGGTATTTTTAAGTATTCCTCCTCCTCTCCCCTGAGTTTCCACACGTCAGGTTAAACATTTCTGCTCCCTCCAACTAGTTTCTATATAAATGATTTCTCAGCTGTTATCTAGCCTTGCTAACTGATTCAGATGTGTTCCAGTTTGGTAATGTCCTTTTAAAAATGTGATGTTTTCTTTATACCTAAACTAATCACTCCTTGTGCATTCTGACCAGAGCACAGCACGGAGACACTGACTTTCCTTTGCAAGTGATGCAGCTGAAATCTTACTGAGTATCTTAATTTTGGCCTGCTTAATACTGGATTTCATCAAGTTCATTTAGATGGGTTATGTATCTGATTCAAAATTGTCATTTGGGTAGCTGAAAATACCAGATCAATTCTTTTGCAATGTATCAACAATATTAAAGGAATATTCAAGAAGTGAGGTAATTAAAGAGATATCATAGTGTCCAACACAGTGCTTTGTGTATGAGAGATGTCCTGTAAAAATTGGATGGATGGAGGAGGAAAAAATAGATTGATAGATGGATGAGTTCGTAGGGGGAAAGATCTTCAGAAAGAAATATTTCTCCCATGACCCTAATAATTGTTAGGATCCAGACCATATTTTCTATTTACAAATGAATTACAAGGAAAATGAATAACTTTTTTCAACATAAATGAGATTGATTGTGTGGAGGCAATATCAAATTAAATCTGAAATACTGCTTTAGAATACATTTATTTTACCATTCATTTCTCTCAATGTCCCCATTTCACAGATATGAAAACTGAGGTTAGAAAAGGCTAAGCAACATGTCTAAAGTCAGTGAGTAGCAAATAGCAACCTATAATTTCATACATGTCCCTTTTGTTTCCAAAACAATAGTGCAGGCTGGGTGCGGTGGCTCACGCCTGTAATCCTAGCACTCTGGGAGGCCGAGGCGGGAGGATTGCTTGAGGCCAAGAGTTTGAGACCAGCCTGAGCAAGAGCGAGACCCCCGTCTCTACAAAAAATAGAAAAAAAAAAATTAGCCCAGTGTGGTAGTGTGTGCTGTAGTCTCATCTACTTAGCAGGCTGAGGCAGGAGGATCCCCTGAGCCCAGGAGTTGGAAGTTGCAGTGAGCTATGATGATGCCACTGTACTCTAGCCCAGGCAACAGAGAGAGACTCTGTCTCAAAAGAAAATAAACAAACAAAAATCATAGTTCATCTCTCAATGCCAAGTTGAATCTTAAATTTAAGTCTATCTATTGCTTTTTCCCATAATACACCAAAGTAATGATAATATTAATACAAACTATTAGAGAGCAGAGATGCTTTTTATTTCTTTTTGTAAACTTTTCAGAGAACTTAACAAACTTTGAGAGTTTAGTATTGCTCATTAAATATATATTAAACAAATGCTAAAATTTGGTTCTTACAGAACTGAACAGAACCCCTTTTTAAAAGTGCTATGTGTATTTTCCTAACTAAAAATATATGTTTATGATGGAAAATTTGAAAATTACCAAACAAATGAAGAAAACAATTTTCCATAATTATACTACCCAGAGATAGCCATAGTTAAACTATTATAGACAATCTTTCCTGTCTTTTTTTATACAAATATGTGTGCACATGATTAAGAAAGACATTAAGATGAACATATATTTTATTTAGTAAATTTTGTTTGCTTCATAATATATGATGAGAACTCCCTATGCCATTATATATTTTTCAGTAACATGACTTTTCAGAATAATTGCATGTAATATCTTATAGATATAGACTATTCACTCAACAAAGCTGATATTGATAAATATAAAATATTGTTCTCACTATTATAAATAATATCCTGAGTATCCTAATAAATGCATCTTTAGGTATGCTTTTTAGAATTGTTGGGCCAGTACAGATAAATGCTGTTACCATTTCAGATTGTAACAATTAGTTGGCAATTGTTTTCCAGAAAGCTGAATTTATTTATACTTCCATCATTAAGGTATGAGTGGTCCATTTCCCACCATTCTTTTCAAAATGAGTATTTTATATACATATGTATTTATGTATGCCTATATACATACATATCTCATATATAATGTAACTCTATCATTGGATATATTATAGAAATTCATGTTTTATAATATGTATATAATTACATATAATATATATAAAGTGTGTGTGTACATATAAAAATAATTTATTAAGTCAGTAAATATTTATTAATAAAAGATATCTACTATATGCCTGGCACTATTCTAAGATCTGGGAATATAGTAATGAACAAATTAAAACAGTTTTATCAAGGACAGTGAGATGATAGACAAAAAAAGAGACAGAGGCAAAACTACAGAAACAGTAAAAAGAGCAGTGGTTGCCAGGGGTTGGGGGAAGGAGGGATGAATAGGTGGAGCACAGAGGCTTTTCAGGGCAGTGAAATTATTTTGTGTGATACTACAATGGTGGATACATGCCATCAAATATTAGCCTAAAGCTATAGAATGTATAACATCAAGAGTGAACCTTAGTGTATACTATGGACTTTGGGTGATAATGATGGGTCAGCACAGGTGCATCAATTGTAAAAAAAAGTCTCACTAATAATGGAGGAGGGGGTGCATGTGTGGGGGCAGGGGTTATATGGGAATTCTCTGTACCTTCTGTCCAGTTTTGCTGTGAACCTAAAACTGCTCTGAAAAATAAAGTTTATTAACATTTTGCGAAAGGAAATAGAAGCATTTCTATTATAAGGGATTGAGGAAGATGAGGGAGGGCATGGGGGCAACACTGGTATTTTGGGTGGGGTAGTGAGGCAAAACCTCTCTGACGAGGTTGTACTTGAGCAGAGATTTGCAAATCACTGGAGGAAACACAACTGAGGTAGGTTCAAGGCAGAAGCATGCTTGACACGAAACTTGAAGGCATTGAGGACGTGAGTAAGGCAGAGCTGGGAGAAAAGGATGCATAGGGCATTTGGTGATGGAACAGATGAGGGGATGCAGATTAAGAAAGGGGGGTGCTAGGCTCCTAAGTCTCTGGTCTGAACAACTAACTGAAAATGGCATTTTCTGAGATGTGCCTAATAGGGGAGGTACACTTGGTAAGGGAAGAATCAAGAATTTTTTTGGTTCTGAAATACCTCATATATTCTTAGAAGGCCATTGGGCATATGGGCTTGGAGTTCATGAGAGTGTTTGGGGCTGGGAACATGAATAAGGAAGGTATCAGCCTACAGATGGTAATGAAAGTCAAAAGACTGACTATGATTAAAATATTCAAAATATACTTATTGGCCATTTAAAATTTCTTAGTTTCTAAAATGCTTGTTCATTCATGCATTTTGTTCAACTAAAATTTTTTTTTTACCTGTGATAAGATTTTTATTACAACAGATAATCCTGAACATTTTACACTTTTGCTACTCTCTTCTTTAAGTTCAGCATGTAGCACTTTTAAGGTTTTTAACCTAATAAGCTGGCTAGCAATTTCTTGTTATGTTTTATTTAGAATTTATTTTAATTAAATCACAGAATTGACAGGACTGTGTATTGATTAAAAGCCAGGCCACCTGGGTTCAAATCCCGATTCTGCTACCTACTAAGCAAGTACCTTAACATGTATATGCCTCAGTTTCCTTATCAATGAAAGAAGGATGAAAATGGTACATACCTCACAGAGTTGGGTTGGGAGGATTAAAGAAGTTAATATATCAAGTGTATCACAACATAATATATTCATAATAAAGTACACACTGTAAGCACTACATAAATGTTAGCTATTGTTATGATCTTGAACTTCCTCCCAATGGCTGCCACATGGTCCTGGCATGTCTATTACTTACACCATAACCACCATCAATGTTTACTCCAAAATCCCTCTTTAAATGAGTATCACTGAGTCATTTAATGCCCCCCCAAAACATGTTACTGGAGGATATTATAATTACTAGAGAGACATAGTAGTTAGACATTTTTATTTGATGACAAAATAGGACATGGCATTTTGGGGTCACTATCTCAAGTGTCTTGTAGACAATCTAGCTCAGTTTATAACTATTTAGTGGCTCACATAGTCTGCCTAATCACTTCATGATCCTCCGCACCATGGAAAAGATTGCATATATGCTTGCAATATGTTTTGGTACCTGACATGTTCATGGTTTATTGTAAGTTACTTGAGGACAAGGACTGTATAATAGGATTTGTTGTTTCTCTCTGTAATTTTCTTCCCCATCCTTGATGACTTCACAGTGGGATCTCCCTAGATACATTATTTGTAATAACAACAATATTTATGAAAGAACAAAGTCTGATCTTATACTATTTTGTAAGCACTTTAAAAATTCACAATGTTTAGAAGAAGCACACTGTGACTGTGACCATCAAAGAGCTGAAATTAGTCATCTTACTTTTGATCAGCTGAATAACAGATTTTTACCTCATCAATTAGATGGGCCATAAAACTGAGAGATCATTACATTTTAGGCAAAAACACTAGATAAATATTTTAAAAAATATTTTTCATTTATAATTTATATTAATATCTGTCAAGCTAGATGCTATTAAATGTTTTACATACATTATCTTTTACTACTCAAAATACCCCTTAGATGTAGTTAGTATTATTTTTACATTTTACAGATAAATGTAGTCTTAGAGAGATTAAATACACTTGGTCTAGTCAAATCCAGAGCCTATTTTTTTTTTTTTTTTTTTTAGGGTAGAACCCATTCTTCGAAGCAAAGTGTCACAGGAATGGAAAAACAAGCACCACTGGTACTCACCATCAAATTGGTACTAACTGATCAACATGTACATCACACAGGGCAATAATATTCATCAGGGGGCGGGCAGGCGGGAGGGGGGTGGAGGGGATGGGAAAAACTCTCAGAGCCTGTGTTTTTAACCACAACACTACCTTATCTAAGGGGCCTGAGTTTGGGCAGGAGTCATGTGGTGTAGAGGCACAGCGTGAGGACGGAAGCACTTAACAGGCTGCCCTGGTGAAATAGAAATTTTCAAAAATCTAGAAAACCAAATATACTAAATACATTAGCACATGTTAAAATAATATGACCAATATTTTTGATGATTCAGAAAACTTTTAATTTTTTATTTCAGTGCATCACAACACTAATAACAATCAACATTTGAATGCACCTACATTTTTCTCATTTGTCATTACAACTATACCATGTATCAGATGGTATGAGTATTGCATTACTCTACAGTTCCTTATTAATGCTCTTAGTGGCAGGCTGGTATTCAAGCACAGGTATTTTGATTCAAAACCTCATCCCCTTTCCTGTTTACCATGCAGTCTTCAGGCTATAAATATGGAAGTATAGAAGGATTAAAAATCTGTGTTTTAATATTCCCTGAAAGATTGATCTACCCTTTCTCTTTTCCTCCTTTGCCAGGCATAGTGCCAGGTGCTGGGTGCAAAATGGAGAACAAAATAGCCACAGTCCCACCATTATGGCCATGAGAATATTGTCAAATGGAGGAAGACTGGCATTAAACAAACATAAAATGATGTGTAGGAGAACAGCATGCTGTAAGAGATATCAGTCAAGGGGGCTGGGTCAACATTGGTTGAAAGAGGAAGGCCTCTCTAAGGAAGTGGTATTTGGGTTTGGACCTGCTGAGTGACTAAGATTTTGCTCAACCAGTATGGGCCAGAAGCTCTAAGGTGATGCAGACAAAGAAATTAGTGTTTGAGGAACTAAAAAAAGGTTAGCAAAGGTGGGTTGCACTAGTCTCATAGGCCAGATAAGGTACCTGAAACTTATACTAAGAGGATGGGAAATCACTGATTTCTGTTAATATTTTAATAGAAAAAGTACATTGTCTAGTGTAGTTTTAAAATATTGAGGGTGGCTACTCTCTGGTGAATTGACGGGACTGATTCTGAAAAGGAATGAATGGATTTATCATCTTATTTATATATCTTGCTTTGACTTTTTTTGTAAAAGTTGAGTGCAGAATGTGAAAAACAATCCAATTTCTTAGTATTACCAGCTATTTGGTTGCTTTAGACTCACTTCTTGGAGCTCTTTCTTATATAGATCAATAAAGAATTAACCTTCATGTCATAAGAGTACCCCCAAAAAAAGACAAATTTATAGATGTACTTTATAATTTTTAACCTCCCTAATTCCTAAAATAATTTAAAAACACTTAAAATAAAACACAAGAAAATAAAGCTAAAAAATGAAGAGAAAGTATCAGAGAATTGTACCTATTGTCATCAAGCACCAGACTTTTTTCTGAGATTCATGGGAGCCAAGGCAAAACAACAACAACAATAGAAATACAATGAGTTACTAGTCAACACATTTTTAAAAAAAGTTCTTTTAGTTTTCCCAAAAAGTTTGCATTTTATGGGAATGGAATTGGTCTAAAATGGACACTCATTTAAATAAATAACTTGTAGTTTTGTAAAATAAGAGAATCCCAACAAATCAATTAATTTTTCTGATTTCTAAAAATAACCACTTACAACACTCCCACCAAATAAGGAAAATAAAACATTACACTAAAACTAACAGTAAACCTTAACAACATTGACTTAGTTGTCTTATACCATCATTTATAAACATGTGTAAAGCTATTGTCCTAGGTTTTTTTATTAGCAAACTTCGTCCCTCAAAAAAGTAAAATAAAACTCTAACTATCCTGATCCACCCAATGTCCCCTGTAGATTGCTAAGCAGCCATCCGGAACATGCAGTAAATGCAATTATGAAAGACAACACAATGGCAGCCATGGCCTTCAGTTCCATGAGGGAATGCATTACCTCTGTTCCAGAAATATTTCTAGCCAGGGACCTAGGATAATGCCTGGCAACTAGAAAGAACTCAGCAAATATTTTTGGATGAATGAAAGTTGAACAAAGTACAAAGTTTTGATAAAGAGTTTAACTTTATTATGTTAAAGGTTATTAAACAAATCAACAACTATAATTAATGACTGGTAAACTGCCCCTTGATAAGTGCTAACATCTTGGTATTCATTTGTAAAGATAAACACCCTGAAATACCAGAGTTAATACTAAGTTGCTATTGTATGCCAGGCAATGAACTAAATGCTTTGTAAGTATCATCACATTTAATTCTTATAATAGTCCTATGTATGAAGTAGCAGGTGAAGGAAACTGAAGCTCAATAAAATAAATGACTTGCACGACATCACACAGCTAGTAAGTGGTTGAGCTGCTGTTTGAATCCAGCAACTATCTCCAAAGCTCAAGTTCCTACTGGCTATTTTAAGCAATGCCCTTTAAAGTGACATGGCCAAACCAGACCTTTGCCCCTCCTACAGGTGCAGAGGGCAGCTAGCCTCCTTTCCCCACCTGTTCCCATGTGCCATGCAGGAGCCTAAAGAACCAACTTGGGGTGTGGATACTGATTTCAGGAGTAGAGAAATCTTACAGCTAGGACTTTTGGAAGGAAGCAAGACATTTTTTGAATTTTTTTTAAAAATTGCGTTATTTAAATCCTGAGGATGTTTTTTAGGAGTACAGGTTTGAAGAAATTTTCTGTTTCTTTCTTAGTCTGTCTCTGTTTCGCTGTCTCTCTGACTGTTTAGCAGTTTTTCTCTCTTACTTGTCAAGACACCTGTGGCTCTGAGAACTCCTGGAAAGAACTCCAGAGAAACAGAGAGAAACAAGATGTATAACAAGGGCTATTGGTTTTATGGACCCAAGCTAAAGAAATGATATTTTCTCAAGGCTGTCATCGGTGTAGTAGGAAAGTATTGAGGACAAATGCTTTGGCTTGGAAAAAAACATGTGCATAAAATAAAAACTTTGTAAAAAAACCACCATCCTCTTATCTTAGTCGCAAAAATAGATATTTTAGAGTTACGATACCAAATGAAACCTGAAGTTGGTACATTTGTCTTTGGTCTTCCACTAACTTGTTTGGGTCTATAGTTCTGAGGGAAACCCCAAACCACAAATATTTCACTGAGAAATGGTGAGAATACATCAATCAAAATTGGTGCAAATATTTGTCAAAAATTTTATGAAACCCAATGGGCAAATCTCACCCAGCTCCAGTAATTTTCTTCATGATATGAAAAATGGTCCCGTGTTCACTGAGAATGCTTTAATTAGAATGAAAAAGAAGCAAGGATATCCCCAGTTACAGTATATAATAGGAGTAATATAGAAAGGAGGGCAGAGGTGGGTCAAAGGCACTGGAATAAAAAGACAACACTGAATACTAATTGCTATTGACCATTTTGAGAAATAAAAGATTCCACCTCATATTAGCATCCATAGGATCAAGGTAACACCTCCACCTCCACCTCTCTTTGTGGTTGAAGATTAAAGAGTTGCTTAAAATTACTCTGCAAGACAATTTCAGTGAATCTGTTAACCAGGAAACATCAGACAGACTGAAGTCATCCTCTGTTAATTTTGAAATACCCCAAAGCTGTGAATGATGTAGCTCATTGTGCTCAAAGAAAAATAGGGATTTTGAATTTCATTAGATACATTATTTGTTCAACTAGAATGTGGAACTGTCACTTTGTCAGACTAATTAGAGGCCCTGAAGTTGGTGGTCATAATGCCCAGAAGAATTTTTTTTTGTTACATTTCAAACTACCAACCAAATTTTGTTCTTTTTTCCTTGCAGAGATTTCCTAGGTTTAGACACTCTATTTAAGCCTTTGCTTTTGACATTTGAATTCCTCTCATTATTCCTAAGGGTATTTCCTAGTATTCCTATTATTTTGAATACCATCATATTCATCTGATTAGTTTTCCAGGCAGCATAGATTAAATCCTTTTGCTTTGAGTTTCCAATTACTTGAGCTCTTTGTTTAGAGTATACCTTCAACTGGAAAAATAATTTAAAATACATACTACAAAATTAGTTGATTAATTCTATTCTATTTTTAGTTCAAATATTTCTCATTGACTTCATTTAAAATAATTCTCTGAAAAATTTAGCCATTGTGAAATTAAAAATATTAATAGATATGCTTAGCAAGGTTAATAAATAATTTTAACAATGAGTAAATTCCAGCTAGGGTTAAACTCACCCTCTTTAGAAAGAATGCATTAAGTTATCCTTTGTTGAATATTTAACATGAACAATAGCAAAAAAATGACTTAGGTGGTGAATAAAATAAACTATTGTATTCTAGAGTCGGACTCTTTGTCTATGATGCCAGTGAACCTAGTATCACTATTCTAGGATAGAATCAAGTACCAGAAATTCAGTGATCTTTGAATAGCTGACAACATTTTAGTCCTTTAATGCTGTAGTCCCCAACCCTCTGGGCTGCAGACCGGTGGTCTGTGGCCTGTTAGGAACCCAGCCGCACAGCAGGAGGTGAGCAGGCAAACCTTCATCTGTATTTATAGCCGTGCCCCATTGCTCACATCACTGCATAAGCTCTGCCTTCTGTCAAATCAGCAGCGGCATTAGATTCTCATAGGAGCTCGAACCCTACTGTAAACTGTGCATGCGAGAGATCTAGGTTGCGTGATCCTTATGAGAATCTAATGCCTGATGATCTGAGTGGAGCTGAGGCAGTGATGCTAGCACTGGAGAGTGGCTGCAAATACAGATTGTCATTAGCAGAGAGGTTTGACTGCACAATAAATGTAATGCACCTGAATCTTCCGGAAACCATCCCCCTCAACTCCAGTCCATGGAAAAATTGTCTTCCATGAAACCAGTTCCTGGTGCCAAAAAGGTTGGGGACTGCTGCTCTAATAATTGAAGAATCAGAAGGGATTACTTATAAAAGTCATTCTAACAATGGGATTGGATCTAACATTAATATTCAAATTGATTAATTAATTACTCAACTGATAACTAGGTCTAGCCTTAAAATATTCAGATTACATGTACAGCATCTGCTATGGTCTGAGTCTGTGTCTCCCTAAAACTCATATGTTGAAATCCTCACTCCCCGACATGATGATATTAGAAAGTGGGGCCTTCGGGAGGTTATTAGATCATGGAGTCAGAGTCCTCATGAATGGGATTAGAGCCTTTGTAAAAGAGATCCAAGATTAACCCTTTTCCCCTTCTGCCATGTGAGGGTAGAGTGGGAAGATGATTGTCTATGAGGAGGAGCCCTCACCAGGCACCAAATCTGCTCGTGCCTTGATCTTAGACTTCCCGGAAAGGTAAGAAATAAATTTCTGCTGTTTATATGCCACCTAATCTATAGTACTTTGTTACAGTAGCCTGAATGAACTAAGACAGCATCCCTTACCTCAATAGGCCATTAATTTCACATTCTCTATTACGGTGAATAAAACAATTATCAGCAGAATTTAAAATGCTGAAAGTCTTATGAGATTTCAGTTCATAAGTAGTAGAGATGGAATCAAAATTTGAGAATAAAAAAATTATGCTCATTTGACCACAACAATAATTAATAATTATATAATGAGGTTTATGTGAAGAAAATCTATATTCAAGATATTAGTGGTAGTTCTTTGTTTCCAGTAATTCAGCCACACAATTTTTATCCAGTATGGCATTAGTATCAGAAAGTACATGGGATTAATACCAAGAAATTTTGTCACTTTTAGGTTTATGAACCTAAGGGAATTTAGAAGTCTAAAACAAATGTATTCATATGAATAACTCTTCTTTAATTTGTATATAGCACAAATTGGAATACGTATTTTTGAAGAATAGCATGGTAACTAATACATAGCTTTGCCCAGAAGAAGAAAGCATGGATCACCACCAATTCCCAAGAATTTTAAATTGGTTATTTCAAAAGTGATTACTGGATATATTGAATAGACATGATAGGGTCCTCCTTCTCCTTAAAATTTTAATTCTAATGCTTCCTATACTTCAGGAGTCAGTAGTCATTAAAAAGTGGTATACTAATTTGTTACTGCCCAATCTCCTCACACATGGGGGAGGATAAAATTATGCAATGTGTGCTGCATCATGTTGTATGCACTGCAAGTATTATTATACTTAATTCTCTCAGTGTCAACCCTGTGAGGTAGTTCCTATTATTTCTCTCATTTTACAGATGAAAAACCTGGGCAGAGTATGATTGTGCAACTTGTTCAAGGTCATACAGCTGGTAGGAGGAGAAATTAAGATTTGAACCAAATCTGATGTTAGAACCCATGCTCTGAATCAGTAGAATCATTTGCTCATGTATGAACGTAGTGTTTTGTATGTATGTGGGGGGTGTTACATATAAACAGAGGAGAGACAAAATGTAGCACTTTCATGTACATGATTTTTATTCTGTGTACTATTCCCCCCCTCCCAAAGCAACCTCTAATCTCATATTTCCTCAGGAAGTAAAAATTTACAAATGTTACTTTTTTTTCTAAGAACGTAAGCATTTACAAAAAACTAAAAGGTAACTTTAGATTATCAAGAATGTTTCACTGGCCATAAAGCCTAGTGACATAAGAAATTTAGTTTTAATCCTTTCTGTGATGATTTCTCAAATATATTTGAATCTGACAGATCTCAGAGGTGCCTGCATCTACTCACTAGTTCTACAACAGGACTGTATCTGGCCATGTCACTGTCAGACACAGTAACAGAAATTACTGTATGTTTTATTAAAAACCTATTTTTGTTTCTCTCTCTCTCTCTCTCTCTCTTTTATCTAAAACCCTAATTTAGTTGTTGTTCCCTTAGGTACAAAGTACACAGTTCATAATTCATTTGATATAAAATGTCAGTTTAGATTCTTGCCCTTCTTTGATAAATGAGAAAAAACATGTACATTTCAATTTCCTCAATGCCAGAACTACCAAGAACAACCCCCTGTTGTGCTTCTCAAAGACCTCTGTGCTAAATTAAACATCAAGATTCAGAAACTGTGGAGAAGGATATTTCCAAGACAGAGAGAACAAATACATGAGACAGAGGGAGACAGCTAATGCTTTTCCTACTAGTCAAGTGATATCTCCCAAAGAGCATCTTTGATCCTCAAATTAGTCCTCACTTATAATTTAATATACCACATCTAGTCTGCTGTTTCCTTACATTTAGTTTTAAGAAGCAGTTGTTGGAATTATCATGTAAAATAAAAATTTAGATGTTTACCATTTCATTTAATTTTCAACCTAATAGTCGTAGCTTATGGATATTTTGTACTTATTATATATCATGCTTTATATTCTTTAAACAAATAATTAAGAACTTGCTTACGTCCTAGCTGATCTTGGTGCACACGCGTTCTTTATTCCTTGTCTCAACCCATTGAGGAAGGGTCTGTAATTATGAAACCTCTTTCTAGATGAACAAATTGAGGCTTAGAGAGGAGGTAACTTTCCCAGGGTCACATAATCAGGAAATGGAAATGCTAGCTGGTGGTGGATAAGTTGAATTCTGATAGTCTGATAGACACTGTGGTCAATGTGTTTTACAAATGCACAATTTAAGAGACATGCGTACTTGATTTATAAAGTCAACCACGTGAATAAAATCCAAGTTTTTTTGTGTGGTCATGCCTTCAGCTTCAGATTTTGATGAGGAAAGCATTCCTCCTTTCCGATAGTCCAGAGGACACAGATCATCATTCCTGTGACCATTCCAGTGAACAGTTTCCTCACATGCAGTGTTCACACTGCCTAGTTCTAGAATATTCCACATGTGAATGAGTATCCTCATCTGACTGTAGTGTTTTTTAATTTGCTCATGGAAAATTGTTTTAGTTCATGCAAAATTGTTTAGATTCATTCATTTATTCATTAGTTTTTACAAATACAGATTTTCTTTCTCTCTTTCTTTTAAGGAGGGTTTTTTAATTTTTCAAAATTAGTACTGTTAGATAAATCTCTCTTTATAAGAGTGCAAATTATGTACAATCAGAAGATCATATCTCTTCCTTTCCCCTGAGATATAAAGTGCATTAACACAAAGAATTAACTTAATATAAGCCCAAAGAGAGAACAACTTAGTAATTAACAGTAATGATACCACTATTATATAATAATATTTTGGGTCAATGTATTTGAATAAGTTCTAATGAAATTTTCTGTCTCACACCTACACAAAAGCTTCTGCAATAGCAAATCAAATCAGAAAATCTAAATTTTCTATCACAAGTCAAAGAAATGTACATTATAACTCACAAGTCACTCAAGAGCTAAAAGTGCAGAAAAAAATTTTTTACAAATTTATGAATATTTTCCCCAAATAGGTAAATATGAGGGCTACTTTTTCATTATCTCCTTTTAATTAGAGTTTATCATAGAAGTTTATGGGTGACTATGAAAGAAGTTGGTCAAAATACTTGGTGGGTGAGTAAGTACTTATAACCACACTGGGAAAGGATGCATATAGCTGGTTGGGTTTTTTGCCTTCTACAAACAGAGCATGCATGTAATATTGCTTCTCGTTAATGTTTTTTGGTAAGGCTGCAAAAATATGTTTTAACTAAATTTTTTTCCTCTCATTAGATTGTAAATTTAAGAGCATGGATCATGTAGCTAATTGAGGACAGTTCTCTACTCCATTTGTGATAGGTTTTGAACATCCTGTAGTTCAACCAAATGATACCCTTAAAATTATACTTGACATCTGTAGACTCAAGCAACCTCTTTTTTTTTTTTCTTGCCAAGTTGTGATTTGACAAGCAAGCTCTTTAGACCTCCATTGATCAGCGGGACCCCAAACTCTGTGTCACTTTTGCCAAGAGAGGATATGGCCGTCAGTGGAAGGCGTCTCAAATAAACAATAGAGTGTAGTGGCTCAGAACTAGGCCTCTGTAGTCAGTCTCTTCATATTCTGTAGGTTTGAGCATGGTCTCTGCCTTTTACTAGTTGCATGATCTTAACTAGATGCAAGTCAATTTCTTTTCCTCAACTTCGTCATGTGTAAATATGGATTATAACAGCACTTTTTAAATAGAGTTGTGAGAATGAAATGAGTTAATATATGCAAAACAGCACCTGCACCTAGTAAATGCTATCTTGGTACGAGTAATCACAACACCGAAAAGCTCTTTTTATCAAATAAAATATTACATGATCTTAATTGTTCTCTAGGCAACTGGAAACTATGTCAGCCTACTCTGGAGTTGTATTTGCCAACTCCTGGAAGGAAAAATCTTAACTATGAGGTCTAATAGATAGCAAACCCTGGAATCCAGGATAAAAATGGAACTGACTTGAGGAAACGTATTTCAAAACCCTACAGAGGAGGTGTAGCCACAAGATGCTCATTAAAGAAAATTCCCCAGAGGGGAAGACTCAGGTTTTAGTTACATGGAGTTCCTTACAACAGATGTTCTGTGAAGAAATCAAAGAGCAGAGGAAATTTAGCTAACAGTGTCTTCACAGTAGGACTGATTAGTGTTTCTCAGTACATAAAACACCATGCCTGTTGCTTTCTCGTGCCACAGGTAGAACTCAACATCTGGAATTGGTTATTCATGGTATCTGTTCCTGTCCCATTCAGGAAAACTGTGAGCAACGTGAGGGCTTCCTTACATTGGAAAGACTTCTGGCCCTAAGAATGGAGCTTCTATTTTCAAAGACAAATTGAAGATAGGGGCCTAGTCTACCTATTTTCCCCTCAGTAATTCTGTGTCCTGATTATTACTATAAAAGAGAGTCATAGGCAAGATCATATAATACTTTTTGCTTTAAAGGTGTTTTAAAGATGGTTGAGTTCTATGGTTTTCAAACTTGGCCATGCATCCAATGACCTGGGAGGTGGTAGTGGGGTCTCATTAAAAAATATAGTGCTTGGCCCCACTCTCTGAATTTCTGATCAGTAGCTTGAGAGTAGGGCTCAAGAAACTGCATTTTTAACAAGTTCCCAGGAATGCGGATGCTCCTAGTCTTGAATCATATTCTGGGAACCACTGGTCTAGTTCAAGTTCTGCCATTGTAGAGATGAGAAACCTATATCAAAGTTAGGTAGAATTACTTAGGTCAGACCAAATAGCTCATTAGCACAAGAGTTGTTGCTAGAACTCAGGGCTCGGAGACCTGGAAATAGAGAAGTGCCTCAGAAGACCGTCAAATGAAGTAGCTCTGAGGAGCACCTTCAGAATGGGGTCAGTAATTGCATAGTTTTAGATGTTGTTATTTCATTTTACATCAGGCTTGCTTCTCGAGGTTTCCTTGTTTGAGAGCTGAAACAGAAGCCAACACATATGTTGAGATGACACAGTTTGGTATGATTCTCAAGAAGTTATAAGCTTCTCTAAATCTTCTCTACTCTTTTTCCTTTCTCTCAAGCATCTTGTGGTAGATGCTTTTGTTTTCAAGGGGCAGAAAACTCAACACATAGAGACTTACCTAACAAGAGGGGTTAATTGGCTTCTGTAATAAAAAAAAAAAATGGAAAGAGCTGGTTTTCTCCAGTGCTAGATCCGAGGGATCAAATGATGTCACCAGAATCCAGTCTACCTCCTTCTCTCAGATCTACTCTGCCATCTTCCACGTGTGCGACATTCTCAGAGTCTGAGGGGCAAGACGGCTGGCTGCAGATTCAGTTGAATTCCAGATTCAAACCCAGGGATGACACATGCCTCTGTTGACTCTACTGGTTTACTGCTTTTCATTAGCTCTGATCGGAAGGAACATCTGTCGTTCCTGAAAAAATCACTGGGGCCAGGGGAATACAATGCTCTCATTGGTCACACCTGGTGATAGAGTCAATTGCACACACAGCACATATTCTGAACAGGAGAGAACCCAGGGTTCTGAGAGGGAAATTGCAGCCCTGTAATCAAAAGGAAGGGTGAAGGCATGCTAGGTGCAAAAGTAACACAAAGCTACTATCACTCCACAGGGACATGAGAGTAAGCGTTACTAATTTCCTACTATATGCACGAGCCAAGGTAAATGGTGAGGATAAAGAGAGAAAGAGAGAAAGATTAGCTATAATTCTTCTATCTACCACCTTTCATCCACTCATTCTGTCCTCACCATGAATTTATACTCTAGTACATAAGACATGATACATACATATAAAACATTTAAATAAAAATGGAAGACAGTATAAGTTCCAAAATGATCATCGAAGTGTGAGAAGGATTAATCTCATAAAGTATATACTAGATACCCTCACATTTGTACTTTCATTTGTCCCAATTAATTAATAACCAAGAAAATCATAGTGGCTGCAGTGAATTTGCCCACTGTTGTCACAATCTATTCTTCGTTCAAGTTTTTACAGGACTCTAGACCCTTTAGACACTGGGTGGTATATACCTCTTTAGAGAGATACAACAGGGAATTTCTTGATGTTGCTAATGAAAAGAGATTGAAAATATGGTCTCTAAATATCTAAGATATATGAAGAATTGCCTCACTTTCGTAAGAGTATGAATACAGGCAGGCAAATGTCCATAGATTTTATGCAAGGCAGGCACAGAGTCTGACTATGATAAAAAAGGAAAAAGGAAAGAATAAGACATTATTTTTAAGAAATAAAGCAAAAATTTCTTTAGGGCGCTATAAGAATTCAAATAAAACTTCAAGTTGCTTTAAAACTGCAAAGCTAGTCAGAGAGACATGATTTTTTCCTAACCTTAAAGTTATAGATAAATCTTTCCTCCAAGATAAAAAAAACAAGAAAGGGAATTGGACTTATTCTTTTTAAAAATATGATTTTTTAAATATCAGTGGAACTTAAAAAAACACCCCTCTCCCCTGGAAAAGTAGAAAAAATGTGATTATTTTTCTTTTTTTTTTTTTTGGGTCTCTCTGTCTTGCCGCAGGATGCTCTAAAGATAGCACTTAATTGTGTGTGTGGGCGTGTGTATTTCTATATAAACCACATGAGAGTATGCAAATGTGGAAAGCTGGCAGCCCTTTGCTGGAGGCTTGTTGAGTCCATGGTAAGTGCACTTCAAAGTTCCCTTCCCTCTTCTCCATGGCTCAGATTATTCCCTTTCTAAAGTGTTTTTATAAGCAGGAAGTTCATTGTCAAGATGGTGAATAGGAAAAGTGAAGAAAATTTCACAAATTATGCAGTAGAAATTTATCCCTCTCCTTGGCTTATGATATGTAATTTTGCAAAAACACAAATGTGCATGCCTGTGCACACACACACCCATACACACACAAAGCAAGGTAAACTATCGATTCCAAGAAGGTAAAGATAAGAATTTTCAAGAAAGGATTTGAGAGCATGTTTAAGACAGTCATAAATCCTTTGGTTCTATTCTTATAACATGCTTGGGAGAAAGTGTGGGTTAAACTAAATGGCCTGCTATGTGTTTTCAAAAGCACACTATTTTATGAAGAATTTAAATACTTTTTCTTTGTTGAACTCTCCTACTTTATTACCTTCAATGGGTTGATTTTTCTAGGGAAAAATAGCAGCATGTTTGGAAGATATACACAGAAGTAAAACATTATGCACAACTATTTTAAAGATTCATATGAACTGGATGTGATATAAATTGTGTAGCTTTTAATATACTGAAGGTAAAGACAAACCATCTATTTATGCGGTAGAATGTTGTTGTTTTAAAGAATGCTATTCCTCACCACCCGATATCTCCATTGTGGCTTTTACATTACAAAAGGCAGTTAATTTTGTCTTTCCTTCTACTCTCTGAATAAGGTAATATACCATCTTAGCCTATTGTTTATTTCAATTGCTAACCTACTGCTTATTTTTTTTAATTTCCATTCCTTTGCACTCTTTAAATTTTTAAGGTACCCTATGGCCACCTGCATGATAAAGTTTCTGCTTGCATCTTGCATATACATCAAAGTGGATACAGAGCAGATGAAAAACGGAAAACAGATGCTGATGGGCAGCTTTATATGTGCACCTGGCAAGCAAATTTACATTTTTGAAAACTACTAATTTTATTTTAAAAGGTAGCATCTTGACATTGCACCAAGCAGATTTTAAAAGGCATACAAATATTTTACAATTCTCAGTGCTATAGTGGATGAGGAAAGTGCGAGCTACAATGGGGTTTGCATTTGCAATTTCACTTATTTATTCTTTTGCTTTTTGGTGTACGCCTGTTTTTTTGAGCTTCTAATTGCTCCTAATTCTCTTAGGGATTCTGCAATAAAATGATACCATTCTCCCCGTGGTTGGTGGCTCGTGCTACCCACAGACCGTTCCTCTTAGGTCTTAGGAAGAGATTTTGGTTGAAATTAGAAAATAGGAAAGATAGTTCAGTTCTTTCCTTTAAAAACTGAAGGACAAAAAGAAGTTCACTGAGCAAGTCATGCCAAAAATCTCAGACTCAATTCCTAATCAATTAAAGGGATATAAACAACGATTTCTTTTTTCTTTTAAGGCGAAGCTGTTATAATGCTTAACCTAGGAGAAGAATTTCATAGCATTCTCCTGCCCCTCCTACTGGGGGGCAGGTGGATCATTCTGCCCCCTTTTCTTTCCTTAATAGTAGATGCTCTCTTTACCTACCTATTCTTAACAGACTTGCCAGATTAATAAAAATTTTTCATTTATTCTGTAACACACAGAGATGGATAGTTGACTACTCTTTAGCTCCGGGGCAAAATTCTGCAGCTGCCAGAAGTATACACTTACCAAGAGAAGGTTGTATTTTTGGAGACTGTTATGTGCTTCTCATTATAATTATGTAATTTAATTAAATATTGCTTAAACTGATAAACACTAGTAAAATAATAGAAACTTGTTCCTTTGAAAATTAACTGCTTTGTAAAACTTAAAATGACTTAATAAAACAATGCTGTCAAATTACTGTAGGAAAAATAACTAAGAGACTGAGGAAATTATAAAATCCTACAAAGATTCTGTAATTAGATTCTTCCTTAATTATTTTTAAATTTTTGTTCCCCTTTTAAAGGAGCTTTAAGTGGGAATCTTAACTATGTATTATGGGTGTAGTTTTGTAACAAAGATGCTGGACTCATAAATAGTAAATCAATACTCTAAGAAAACAGCTTGGCCCTATATAATAATATTGGTGAGTAAACATGATTATGTGTTCTAAATTAAAGTTGTGTTTAATATATATTTGGATTTTTCAAACTGTTTTGTTTTAACTATCATTTTCAGTTAACTGCCTAACCACCAGTCATATGAGAGGTAAATTAATTGAAAATGGTAGTTAAAACAGAGAATTAAATACACACACACACATGCATACATATATAAACATACCTCAAGAGCATCTTATATTATTTATTTCTACACTGCTATGGCAGCCTGGACAAGGACTAAGATAAATTGATTTTAGGATGAATTCAACATTTAGGGAAAATATTTATCCAAGTAAAAGACACAACAATAGCAAAGATAATTTTCAGGATTATTTTCCAAGTTATCACTACTACAGAATGTTCTAGTAATTCATTTATTCAGCAAATACTTTGTGCTAGACACTAAGGTTATAAAAAATATACAAATAAAACACAGCTCCTGCCCTCACAGCTCGGAGTTGCAAGCAGAAATCGGAATATCCAAGCTCTAAGATTTGAGAAATAACTAAAATAATTTTTAAAAATTGCTCACATACATAAAGAGCTCAGAATTTTTCCTTCAGTATTGAGCTATAAACATTTTAAACAAGATTCTATTGATATAAATTTCTTGATCTTTGCCATGAAATAAAATATTAAAATTAATTTTCATGTTAGGAAATATTTTCTTATATAGCTCCTTCAAGAAATATTTAGTAAATCTCTTTCTCCAATTTTTAAAAATTATTTGGTGCTAGTACACCATTCTTTCAAAAATAGAACTAATTTAAAAGAAAAATTATATACATGTATAACACCTGCATGTATGTGTATAAAGAGACACACACACACATACACACACATACAATATACCAAAAACCAATCACTTAGGCATTTATGGAAGACTGATATATTAATGGGCCCCAGTAAATCACATCTCCCAATATACATGTTTCTTGACTTGGCCAAGAATTTTACTTTGGCCAGCTTGGGGCAAGAAGTTTGATAGGGCCTTGCACATTGGGGCTTGACTCTTGAAACCCTGAGTTCACCACGCTCTGAAGAAGCCCAATCCAGCCTCCTTAAGCAAGAATAACCACCCAGACGACTCATATGATCATGTGAGAAATAATACAGAATGGTTGTTTTAAGTTGCTAAGTTTTGAGGTGGTTTGTTACACAGCAATACCGAATTCTGCGTAACCATTCCAGTCTCCTAAAATCTAAACAAAAATGAATTCAGTAGTTCAAGCTATCAAAAAAATCAGTGGTTAACATATTATATTTTTAGCTCTATTACTGGGCAAAAATTATATGTTAATATTTTAAAAAGCTGACATTTCATTTAGTTATTCAAAAACACATTGTCTGAAGATTTCCTATTCAATGAAAAATAAAACAAAGTTTGAATTCCAGGATTTAACTCTTTAAAATATATATTTGAGGACAATTAGGAAAAGGTGGAAAATATTTAGGATAAAATTTCAATTCCTCTCTTTTGGCCAGCATTAATAAAGTTATACAAGCATTTATTTGTGAATAAAATATACAGATAATGAAAATAAAAAATAATCATAATAATTGCATTCAATAAGTAGCTCAATATGAGCACAGAAGAGAATTCTATTAAGAAAAAAATGGGCTGCTTTTCCACCCATTGAAATCCCAAGATAACCAATGAGAGCTTGATGTAAAAATCATTTGTAAATTATGATCTAGAGGTCATGGGAGAGGATGCTAAAGCTATTTCAAAAGGAAAATCACTTCCCATCCTTCCTGCTTACTTCATTATCCAATACACATCACAACCACCCCTTAGCAGGGTTACTGGCCTGGCCATATTTATGTTAACACTCTAAGGGGTAAGTGTAGGAAAGGGTAGGAAGATAAAATTATCCTGGGTTCTGCAGCCTGTATGAAAGACTGATTTTTCACTTGCTCTCTATTTTCCAGACTGTAGGGGACAAAAAATGGTCTTAGTAGGAAAATAGAACAAAACAGGTAGCAAGCACCAAAAGTTTACCAAGACGGGCATTGTGCTATGCACATTGCATATATTATGTTGCTAAATCTTCCAAACAATTACATCAGGCGGGAATTACCATCCATCCTATTTTATGGATGAACAAACTGAGGCTCAGCTATATTTGCAGATTTGCTCATAGTCACTCAGCCATTGAGTGAAAAAGGTGGATTTAAATCCATGTTTCTAGGGCTCCAAAGTCTACACTTTTGCAATGTGCCTAAGTTCTAATTCCTAATGGATTTTGCTCCTTTTTTTTTTTCATTGATGTTTTAAGTGGGGAGGGGGTTGGAGGAAAGATAGACAGTTGAAAAGACTCTGTAAAACCAACTACTCAAAACCATTTTACCTTCCTCAATTTTTCATTTTCTAATAATACATTTTGGAAAATAAACAGGTTCCTCAAGCCTAGCATTTTTATAAAGTCCGTAGATTATAATAATTCTCATCAACATCAATTTAAAGGTATAAATGACAAGTTATTTACTATCAAAGGAAAACTGGATTAAATTCACAAGCTAAGGTGCCTCTGAGTTCCTTTCTCTGAGTTACAATGAAGCAGTTCAGAAAAAGATAAACAGAAGAAAATTATTCCTTTTGGAAAAATATAAAACTTTCATAAAAAATCTGTTTCTCACTTGTCAGTATGGAATTTGTCACTAATCATTTTAAACTATGCCCTTTTATGCTTCTTCTGTCTCTTTTAGCTTTCTGAGTAGTTCTTTGATGTAACAAAGACAGTTTCAGACAAGATTTCAGTTCATCTGGAAAAAAAAAAGGTTTAAGTCTGGAGGCAAAATGCAGTGTATTTAAAATTTATATACTCTATAATGCCTTTGTTCTGAACTTGAAGATCCTGCAAAACTTCTAAGCTTCTTTGCCTTCCTCCTCTAAGCTCATTTGTTCTTCCTTTGCTTATTATCATGCAACTGTGACTTTAACTGGTGGTTCCATCATTTAACTACATGCAGAGTCATGGCTGACCCTTTCTGATCAATTGCCAATCCATACAGGTTTGACTGATAAAAGAGCCAATTAGATTTAAGCAAATTAAGGGACATCACCAATGTCAACCACTTATTAAACTGAATGCTGAATTCCATGCATACAAAACACTAATGCACTGAGCCCCATTAAGCGTTGAAATCCTAACCCCATTAGTAACTCCAGACCTTGAAGGGGTAAAGGCCATAGGAAAGTTTCATATTTATGGATTAACATTTGGATTCCGTTTTTATTTTTTTAATTCTTTTCCTAGAACTCTTGAACCTGTACCATAATGCTATTCAAGAGCTCAGATTAAATATAGTCTTCATTTCTTAGAGTATCTTAGTGCTAAATATGAGCATTATGTTATTACAAACAACCTAAAAATACAGTAATTGTAGAAATACAAAAAACCTGAGTGCACGGAAGTAGGTGAGGATTTGCTGCATAATTTTAAAAAACAGAAACTCCTCTAGTTGTCCAAATAATATTTAAAATGAATTTTTCAAATAAAAAATACACTATTTGGGAATTGCCACTCACCGTCTACATGCTGGGTTATTAGTAGCATCATCTTGCTTGTTTTAATTCCTATCTTCAAGTAACTTGGGTTTATCATATTTTTTAATCATGTTTTTTTCTCATCAGAAAAATAGAGTTAGCTACTGGCAAATAAGATGTTTCCTAACTGTCAACTAAGAGATGATGGACCATGGTAAAATTTTCCATACCATGTTCCCTTCTCTCTCCTTTCTAAATTCCTATATATAAACTAAAAACTGTTCATCCTATGATCGCCTGAGAAAAGTAACCATTATAGTGGAAGAATCAAAGAGTGATGAGTTGGTACAACTTAAGAATATTTCTTACCTCCAATACTCTAACCCTCCTCATAGTCTGGGCTCCAATTACATCTACATGGACATAGCATTCCTACACTGGACAGCAGTGTACAGAGAAAGTCACATTTTCATAGCTGGCTACAATGTAAGATTGCTCAGATAGACACGAGGCTTGGGCAGGCCTGAGCAATGATAAGCTTACAATGGAAAACTGGTAATTAAGCTATCTTGAATGATTCATTTATTCATTCACTCACCAATTATTCATTATGCACCTACCATGTGTCAGGTTTGGTCTAAGCACTGATGATAAAAACATGAATAAGAAACAGTCCCTACTGTATAGGATCTTATAACCAGTGATTGTGACAGTCAGATTAAACAGGCAATTTCAAAATAACATGATTGTACTCTGGGAAAGAGAAAGGCCCCATCTCAGCTTCTGTTGGCGAGAGATGACCTTCTGATAGAATGATTTCTAAGTTGAAATCTAAAAAGTGAATAGGATTTGGCCAGACTAAAGGGGTAAAGAGAGTTTTGCAGGCCACATCTGATAGCCAATATTTGATGAAGATAAAAATCGTATTTTTATTTTGCCCAAATCTTCTATTATTATGTTTTTAAACTATACTGAGAAGAAAACATAGCTAAGGGTATTATCATTACGAACGTTGCATAATCCAGCATTGAAAAATACTAGGAATTCAACATCATCATAAAAGAGATCTAATATTGAAATCAAGGAAACAGCAGTAATGATAACAATCAAAATATAATGGAAAAGTAAATAGCATATAGAACCTTCTCTGTCCATAAGTTAGTTCGCTTCTGTATATTGGTTCATTTATTATTCATTTCAGTATGAAACACAGTTCAGTGGACAAAGGCATGGAAGATTTCTTTAATAACTCTCAGTACTAATTTAATTCTACTTAAACACACATATTCTAGTGAATGCCACATGCTTTTCAGCATGATTTTTATGTGTAAATCAGGATAATATGTTTTCAGATCATTAAGTAAAAGGAAGCATGAACTAAAACCTATTTAATCAATGAGGTATCACCTTTAAACTGCCACAAGGTCATAAAAAAGATAATTTCAAAGCTATAAGTTTCCTAATTGTAATCAACAACAATCTAATGATAAAAGAAAGTATGTCTTAATGGCTGTAATAAACTTTAGCAAATCACTGTCTGTCTTTAAAGACATTTGCTTCCTCTTTGGTGAAGGGCCATCTTCCAAATTCTGGATTTCTGAATACATAAAGTGAATGATTACATGGAGCCCAGAGAGTGTGAGCTTGCAGAGCATTATGGTAATGCAGATAAGCATCCACAGTGCAGAGATGGAGATAAGCCTCAGTTAACAGTTTACCTCACTTCTCCTGCTCCACTATAAAACAATATTTTAGACTCTTCCTGTGTGCATAATATTAACCCTTCTACTGACAGACATATTCACACAATGTGTATTGAGTTAGCAGTAGGAGCTTGCTATTTTTAATTGAATCATAACATATACATATAAAACAAATTATTAGACCATACCTCTTTAAACATGTGAAAAATAAATTAAACACGTTCTCTTTATGAATATGATGTAAATTACTGTAATTACAAACTATCTCAATCAGTGCAAATGCCATAAAATGGCTATATAACTCACTAAATGTTCCATATATCCTGTTGAGAAGGTATTACTATATAACTTAAAATCTCCATTATGCCACTGATTACTCCTTAATTTCTAAATGTAAAAAAGGGTATTATATTCTAAGGTTTAGAGCCATCACAATTGTCTATCCATTCTAGCATGTGGGTTAGAATAAAAAATGAAGATACGAATACCCATGATTTCTTTTTGGGGAATGTTTGTTTTGTTTTGTGTTTTGGTCTCAATTTTTAAATAAGCATTCAATTCCCTTTTTCTATTATTAGTTCATGAACTATGATACTAACATGAGTTGATCAGCCCCCCAAAGTCTCTTTTAAGCATAATTTTCTTAAACAGTGCAGCTTTTGCCATTTAGAGTTTCAAGTGTTTTAGTAAACATCCATTCATTAATTTTAATAAAGTCATAAACAGTAGATAATAGTGAGTAATTTTTATGATACAACAGGTAATGAATCTTTTCTTGAGGGAAAAGTTTCCATACAAACTGCAGATTCACCCTTATTTTTCTCCCATATGTATCTTGCCCTACAAATTGCTGATAACAAGATAGTGATATTCTCCCTTAGCCCAGAACACACTTGTTCCTGGAAGCTGGGCTACTGGGCAGACTTTGGATGCCCTGAGGTTTTCTCCTTCAGTATTTTCAGAAAACACACATTCCTGAACACTTAATTGAGAATCATGCTCTTAACATGTTGAAGCATGCTTTCAGTTCAAGGGCCATACATGCTAACCCTAAGTTTCCTTCTTAGCAATTAGTTCCCACACATAGATAAAACATGGGTGGAGTTGACTGCAGATCAAAGTAATGGTAATTGAATAAATTTAGCTCATTTTTTATAGAAATACTTAAAATAAAAATGTCCAGATTCTATCACATTTTACATATGAAAGTGGCACTGCTGAACTGTAATCATTAGGACATGGAATTTAAAGGTGTTTTTTTCAGTGGTATGAATAGAGTTTTCCTATCCTGTTACCTGTGTCCTGCCCTTTTTGCCAAATGGAAGGGTTTAAGTATACATCTAATCTAGTTCTTCATAATGCCAGGAATGAGAACCATTTGCAGTAGAAAATGAAAGCTCAAATTGCAAATATAAATTTTGAATCTAAGTGAAGTCTCAAACAAAAAGCATTTCCCAATCTTCTCAACATGCAGAAATGCAGAGATATATGTGTTTGTGTACAGTACGTATACATACATACACATAGTGCAAGATGAAAGCAGTCTCAACAAAACAATAAAAGAATATCAATAAAAGAGTCTTAACAAAACAAAACAAAACAACAACCAAAACAACCAGAAATACAATTAAGCCTCTAAGTTCTAAAAAATTAATTCCAACAATAAACGAGGTGTTCAATGGAGACTTAGTTTGAGGGCATTTATATAAAATTAGATAGCCAACATTTTGCACACACTTACCTCCTGGAGGCATTGCAATCATTATAGGATCACTCATCAGGCTGCCTTGGTTATTTGAAACATTCACTTGTACAGTATAGTTAGTAAAAGGAACCAACCCATCGATGAGCACCCAAAGGTTGGTCTCTTCACTGCTGTGCAGGATTTTTGTGCCATTCAGAAGGGTGTAGTTATTACCTGCTGAATTAAAAAATTATTACAATTAGTATATATTTAAGGGTTCTTTCCTGCTATTGTTTGAATATTTTCTTGGGTTCCTAAATATACTATACTAAATAGAACTATTAAGATCACCACCCTAAGAGGCATTACATGTGCTTTCATCAGTGGGCATACTTTTATTTTACTACCTTGTGAACAAAATGTTACCTGGGTTAACATCTTCAATTCATTCATCAGAGCAATCAGAATAACTTGACTGATACTCTAAGATAACTGCAGCATGAAGCCGTATCACAAGTATCACACATATAAGTAAAAGTACTGCACAGAGGTAAATTGATCACTTGATGAGTTGTTTATACTTTTTTGAAGGTTTTTTTTTAATCCTAGAATTTTCTTTGATGTGCAGAAAGGAAAAAAATAACACTTTTTTTCTCTCAAATACAGTGGTTCTGGACATAAATAGTATACTCAGATAGGTGTTAGATATTTTATATATCATCAAGTGAGGTATTTTCTGCTCATTTTGCTTGAGAGGTGGGTTGACTTCTTTCTATCTGATGTCCCTTTAAATCAGAATTGGTCAGACTATCCTGAAAAGCAACCGGAGATGAGAGGTAATTTTAGTAGATTTTAGAAATGTTATAATTCTTAAAACATAGAGAAAAGAACCATTAAGAATATCAATATTTTCTTCAAATGGCCTTCTTCCTTTACCTAAACACTTTTTATTACCTATACATTTAATCTTCCCTACACAAATTCTGTAAATATAGGCAAATGAATAAAAAGCACAAGATATTGGACTTCAAGGGGAAAAACAAGCATATTTGCAAGATTTCCAGATACTGATATAATCTTTATTGATTAAATGTTTAAAAAAGTAAAAGATGGCCACATACTAAAAATGATCTTGCATGGTATAGTAAACAAAATTTAATGACTTGTAATATTCACAACAATATTATAGTTTAACACAGCTTAGTAACAAAGGATAGTTCAAAGGAAAGAACATAAATTCGGTTGTCAATGTCCTGCATTTGAACTTGTCCTTGTATTTTTTAGTAATGTGCTCTTTGCTAAGTTTGTTAATATTTCTGAACCTCTAGTTCTTCATATGTGAACTGGGAATGATATAGTACTTACATTGCAGTGCTGTTGTAAAAGTTAAGTGAGATCATTTCTTTACCATACCCAGCACCTATTATGGGTGCTCATAAATAGCAGCTAAGAATGATTTTACTGTTTTGGTTGTAATTCATACAACTGATACATTCCAGACACTTAGGACTAGCAAGCGATTAAGAATTATGCTGCCTGTATTTCATTTTCTCATTAGCAAATACCTACCTATTAAATTCTTTACCCCCCCAATCTAACAATGTATTATTTACCAAAATTCAAGGTTTTTCAATTAGCAAAACAACACACATCTCATCTACTACCACCATGTCATTGTCCCACCTGATTATAATTCAAACTGAAATCACTGAAGATCAAATAATGCAAAAGAGGTTGTGATATGTAGTTATGACTTGACCATTTTCATGAAATGCAGATAGGGCAAACAAAAACTTTTAAAAATATACAATTTTTTTAAAGATACTTATAATAATTTTGAGATGAAGGAAGCAGCCGAACAATTTCTTGCTGCAAAACACACAGGTGTCATGACCAGAAGAAATCCCCAGTGGCATACAACAATTTATTACTCTGGACTTGAAATTGGTGCATCCAAAGGAGTAGTTTATTTCAAAGGGAATAAATGGTACTTGTGGGCTAAAACATGAGAATAATAATTTCTATTCATTTTCAGTAAAGCCAGATGAAGACATATTCATAGCTTAAAAAATGATTTCAAGGTCTTCAAATGGAAACAGATAAAGCACTCCTATATATGTGTAATACATATATTTTTCTTATTTTTCTAAAACCCATCTCACTGCACACTGAGTATAATACGTATTAGCAAGAAGTTCTGAAACCTGCAAAGGATCCTGTGGTAATTTCATTATGCGATTAAAAGATATTTCCAAATTATGCCATTTAGCTTTCATATGTTCTTTACAACTAGTCAACTTTATTTGACTGAAGATAATTGAGCTTCAACTGCATGCAAGGAGACTTTGCTAGGCGCTGATGGGAACATTCCCCAAATGCATAAGACATAGTTTCTGCACTCAAGAAATCTGGTTAAGAATAAATATGAGTCCCCTCTAACCATTGCCTAAGAATAATTACATTATCAGCATCATAAGATCCCCTCAAGTTCGCATATCTAGTTCCTTGGAAGGATCCTCAGTGATAGCTAAACAACTACTGCTGTTTTCACATGTCCAGTTGTAAAATTTCAAAAAAGGTCCGCTTATCTTACAGAGACCCAGCCAGGCGCTCAACTGACTGATGCAGCATAACTGTGCTCATCTTATAAAAGATTGAAATTTGCAAAACAGCAATGAAAATTCTAAAATTAAGCCATGAGAATACAATTTTACACACTTCTAGCAGGTACAAATGTAGGATCAATGGGTAAACATCTATGATTATAATATTGGTGAAGGTGTTTTTCCTTATATTTTGTTTGTTTTTGAAGAAAATTTTGAGCTGTAAAACGAACAATATTGCTAGCTTTGAAAATGGCAGGGGAAAAATATATTAAGTACCACTTTATCCTAAGTTTCCCAGATAACAACATTAATACATGGTAATTATACAATTAGTTGTAACATTAAGTTCTAGTTATAGAACAATGATTACTCAGTAATTATAAGAAGTATATAATTACTCAATAATTATGAGAAGTATGCAATTACATAACCATTTTGCTCAGCTCAAAAAAGAACTTGTACATCTCCAGGAACTCTGCAGCTGAGTGAGTCTAATGTTCTCTCACCCCTACTAACATACAGTTCAATTCACCGACCTAGAGCAACTGACAGGATTTCAACCCTCAATGAAGCTCAAAAATCTCCAGATTCAAAACCAAAGCAGGATGCACAGATTCCAGGCTCTTTCTTCCTCTACTTCATTCTCTCTGTCTTTCCTTTCTTCATTTGAACTTTACCAATTTGGGCTCCTACATATGGGGGAAAGATTCTTAAAATGCAAGTCCTCAGATTCCCCCTCTTGAGTGGGTTGTGCTTTACCACTTTTCACTGCATAAACTGTGTTTTCAGTGAGCTGGAAAATGCAGCCCCATTGGTTCAGCCTCAAAAATCAAGCTTGAAAATGCTAAAGTGATAAGCATTTCCTATCACAGGTGACCATTCCTGTCTGGTCGGCCTCAGATCTGACCCTATTTGTGAGTATAAGTGGAAGGTGCAGGTCCTTTTAAGCTTCTACGTTCTGGAACCACAACTTCCTATTCCTTACCCTCCCCTTGACCCAAGCACCATGATTTTAAGTTGAGTTCCCCTCCTCCACTCTCTGTGGCTTGCTCTGAGCCATTGGGCTTCAACTGGGGCTTGCCCTAAGTTCTTTGCAGAATGGGGTTGTCTATACCAGTGTTCCAGGGTTCACCAACATCAAAATCACCTGGGGGGACTTCATAAACATTCCTATACTTGAGTTTCACCCCAGACCTCCTGAATGAGAATATCCAGGGATCATTGAGTGATTCTTCTTCAACATGCTGAAATTTGAGAACTACTGATTTTAAAGTTATTTAATCCATACTCAGGCTGGTCTTCTAATCACCAAAATTCATTTCTTCTGCTTCTCAAAGTAACTAGATCACATTTAGCATCCTTATTAATGATGCCTTTAGACTCTAGCTTTGGACTGTAAAATGTTTATTAGTGAAATAATGTATCTATAGAAAGTGTAAAGCTAATGTTTAAGACAGATCTCTTTACAGACTGCAAAATCTAATCTATACAGTTGTTCTCTAAGAAATTTAAAATATGCATAAAAACAATTTTAGAAGTGAGTAATCATTACTGCACACTTGAGAACAATAACTTCAGAATTTCTGATTTAGGTGTTATTCCTGTCTCTTGTTCTGTCTTTCCACTGAGGATGCAGGAGAGGAAAAGATTCTTTGGATATTGGCCAACATCATACATCCCAAGGACCAAACAAGTTTTGTATAGATGATGTAAAACTTGTAAATAAACTCTTAACTGCTGTTTCAGGATATTCCACATTCTAAAGGGTCTTGAAAGAGGTTAATTCATTCTGTCCTAATCTCCTATTGTATTTTGAAGAAAAAAAATCTTAAATGAAGAAATAGCCCAAATAAATCTCATATGAACAGATTTTACTTGTAAAGAACATTTTTTCCAGCTTCAAATATAAATTCCTACCAAAATGTTAACAACATTAATCCCCATTTTCTAAGATGAAAATCTTATTTGTAATGTTCTTATCTGTTGAATAGTAGGATATTTTCAATGTAAATAGGAAAAAAACCATAAATTGATATTTTCCCATGTGTGATTTGGGGACGCATAAATGACTGCTGTCAGGGGAACACCATCCTATGGGGTTCTCTAGATTGAAATAACATAAACGGGTACCCTTTCCCATTCTTGTTATAATTATTGGCACAAGAATTTTAATGCACCATATATTCCATAATTTTTTTTTCCCTCTGTGCTGTACTGCTCTGACCTTTTCAATATTCTATAATTTGACTGGCTGGCCATTTCAGTTCTCTCTTTTTACAGTCTTATTAACTTGTGGGAAGGAGGTAAAATGAACAACCAATCAGAATACATAATATTGCAAAGGTCAGCATAGTCCTGTACAATATCATCACACACGGAATACTGTATGCCAGGCATTAACATCCTGATATCTTATTCATGTGACAAAGATTGTAACAAGAACAGAAAATGGCACAACATGAATCCATTCTCATGACAAAGACTATAATGAGAAATGACAGCGAACAAACCAAACTGATTCTTGTTACCTTGCAAAGATTTTATATGTCAGACCTGGTCCTGCTTTAAGTTAGCCTTTTTCTGAATCCAATTACACCTTAAGGTAGAAAAAGTGTTAACTAATTTTTCCACTTCTTGCTGTAAAAAGAAAATGCTATATTTTTCCCATATTGAGGTCTCAATTTCAGTGTTGTTCAGTTCTATATCACCATCACAGATTTCTGCCAATACCAAAATCAAGACAGAATTGTGATCAGGGAAGAGTGGCAAATCAGCCCTTTAATGTAAGCTACAAATTCTAGGTCACATGAGATGGTCTGTATTAATATTTAAGTTACTTTTATTTATTCTTTCTAAACATATTAAATTATTTTACCCAAAAAGCAAGTGTGTCCTCCAAATTCCATCATTCTAATAGATCTTATGTTGGTAGGTATCCGAAAGGTGCTGGATATTTGTTTATTTTGTAATTAACATATGGTCAAAGGGACCTATTCGTGGTCTCAAGTTTTTGACAATGCAGAAAATATTTATAGATATGTGCCTACATATCTGTCTTTTCCGCAGAACATTTTGAAATAGAAATAAGTAGCCTGTGAACTACTAAGACCTCTGAGAAGGACAGTGCTTGATTAATGCATCATATTTCTTACCATTACTATAATTACTATAATAGTGATTTTAATTAGTTGTCATCTAGTAAAAGCTGTACTTGTTTGATTCTTCTTTAAATTGGTCATTCTGCTAGTATGACAATTGTAGTTCAGGGAATAAATACATAGAGTATTTCATCAACTCCCCAAAATATGCTTCAGAAACATTTGCCCTGAGTGTGCTCATGCAAGGGCAATAACAGCTTTATGGATATTCAGGATTTTTGTTTTGTTCTGTTTTGATTTTTTTTAATGTGTGGGCAAAAGAGTATACCTAACGTTGCACAATTACCCTTCTAAATATCGTAAATCATTATTTAGAGTTTTTTGCAGCATGTTTCTTTTTCATCAAGTTTGCTCTATGTACCACAGTCAGATTTTCCTAAATGGATCTCATTTTATTAATATCAGAAAGGAATTACAGGGTGGGGGGCAGATAGGCAAAATCTCTGTACCTTCTGCTCAATACTGCTGTATACCTAAAACTGCTATCAAAAATAAAGTCTATAAAACATAAATATATGTGTATGTATATATGCATACACATATAATCTGTATTTTTAATATATATAGTTGACTAAACTTTTACTATATATGAAATTCATTACAGTCTACTACATATATAGTGAATTCAGAGATTTACTAAGACTGTGGTAAATTAGAGAAGTATGGTCTGTTTTCATTAATCATGTTGTACTCTGAAATGTCAGTTTTTTTTCTACTTTGATTTATTTTTATCCACATTTGAGAAAACTGTTATTTTTCCCAGGGAACAAACTCTTGCCATTATCTCAATCAGGTAAGAGCTATTTGGGCAAATGCGCTCCCACAGAAAGTGGTCTCCAGCTTCCACACAAAATACTGGCCATGAACACGACTATTTTATTATGAAAAATGTTTCCTTCCAGAGTTCTAGAGCCTTTTGTACTACTGTGATCAAATGGCTAATTGGCAACCATTGTTGATCCCAGAGCAGAGCCTATCACCCATTCTACGTTTAATGAAATGTTTAAAATTTCCTTTTTATTACTAAGCTATAGATGCTTGAGACAGTTCCCATTTGGGGAGAACAGTGTTTGAGTAAGAATTATGTCATGTTTGCTGGTAACTTCTACTTGCTTTATTTGTGACAGTCACAGAGTACTTCCTATACTTCTTATCTAGTAATGTGTCATGTTATTACCATAAACTTAGCATCCCTGAACAACATACATTTATGATCTCATAGTTTCTGTGGGTCAGGAGTCGACACAGCTTACTGGGTCCTCTTCCCAGGGTCTCAAAAGACTGTAATCAAGGTGTTGGCTGGGACTGAAGTCTCATCTCAAGGCTCCAATGAGGAAGGATCTCCTCCAAGCTCAGGTAGTTGTTGGCAGGCTGTAGGGACCGAGGGTCTCAGTTTCTCCCTGGCTACTAGCTGATGGCTGCCCTCAAATAATATCTGCATGTTGGCTGGATGTCACCCTCATTCCTTCCCACATGGACCTCCCCACCATGGCCACTTACTTATCAAAGGGAGAGAGTATCCTGGCAAGACGAGTTACAGTCTTATGTAGCATTATCACCATGGAAGTGACATCCCATCCCCTTTGTCATAGTCTGTGGATTAGAAGCAAAGCATGGGTTTTGACTACACTCAAGGTGAGGGGATTATATAAGGGCATGAACCCCAGGAAGTGGGGATAATTGGATGCCATCTTACAGTCTATATGTTACAGTCTCTCAACCGTGGATATGAATCACCTTGCTGGGAATAGATTTTGGAATAAATTTTGGACTTTCAAAAGTTTTGAAATTAAGTAGTATCACAAAATTACTCTTCCAAAATACCTAACAAAATGGAAACAAACCAGGAGAATAACATTAACAATTTTAGCTAAAAATTCTCCAGATACAAATGTATAATGGATAAAGGAACACATTAATGGCATTAATTTTGAAACCTTACAGAAGAAGAAACACATGGTAAATTCTTGCTCAGTACAGCACAGCTCCTAACTCTGCTTCCAGAGGAAGGAATGTAAGCCAAGGAAAATCTTCTCCAAACTGAAGAGAAATGAACTAAGAAGAGCCTGCAGAGATAGGAAGAGAAGTCAGGGCTGGCCATCCTGCTAACCATTGTACTGAGTTGAGGGAAGAAGCCAATGTTCCCAGCAGTGGGAGATATATGCCAATGAATTGAGCAGGTGCTGCTACAAAGGACATATTACAGGATCTCACAAACGAGAGGAAAACTAGATTCCATATAATTCTGCTTAGTGCATCCCGCCACACTCTCTGTATCAATGCCATCCCCACTAGGTGACGGATAAGTGCATCAATAGCAACACCCAGTCCAGTCCTCAAAGTTTAGGTTGAGAGAAGACTAACTAGCACCAGAAAGGAAAAGAAGTAGACCAAGTTCAGAACACATGCAAAGTCTAGACAGAGCTGTCCACACAAGGTCTAAGCAAGATGAATTTGAAGGAAGAAATAACATACTAAATATGCACACATGCAGCCAAAAGGAAAGAAAGGATTCTAACACAAGAAGACAAAATAACCAGGGCTGAAGCAGGAGGACTGCATGAGGCCGGGAGTTCAAGACCAGCCTGGATAACATAGCAAGACCCTCGTCTCTAAAAAAATTTTAAAATAAAAAAATTAGCTGGGCATGATGGTGCGTGACTATAGTCCCAGCTACTCGGGAGGCTGAGGCAAGAACATCACTTGAGCCCAGGTGTTCGAGTCTATGGTGTGCTATGATCACGCCTGTGAATAGCCACTGTACTCCAAGCCTGGGCAACAGAGCAAGACCCCATCTCTATGCAGTCTAAGGAAAAATGATATATATTCCCTATAAGATGAAAAAGGATACTGCAGAGCCATGGAAACAAATTGGAAATTTAAAAAGTCATTATGCATTTAATAAAAAAATTAGAAAAAACAAGAGCTAAAAACTAAATCAATGGCATGATGGAATGCCTTGAGATAATCATAATTAATGAATGAGAAAAAATTAAGAAATTATTAATATAGCAATAAGAGAAAATGATAGATATGTAGAAAGGAAATGATCAGAAATATAACAGGTTTTTTTTTTTTTTTTTTGTAAATGAAAGGATAGCTGAAGGTCATGTGGGCACTTGACCATAGAGTTACCAATTAGTTGCTTCCACCTGGGGACTACCAAGCTTGATGGAATGAAACAATGGCTCAGGGTCAATTAGGGATTATTCTAAATGTCTCTAAAATTATTGAACATGCAGAAGCAGAGCTGTAATTTTCTGGGGCAGCTGAAAGATGGCGCTGCTGCCAGTGGGGGTGTCCTATGTACCTTGCCTGGGGTGCAAGCTAATTTGGGCCATGCTATTTGAGGTTTCTGCATGAATTGTCACAAATTAGCACAATCACAGACAGATGAACATATTTGTGTACTGTTAGGAGGCATGTGAATTGACATGATCTTTTCTGAAAGCATTTTGTCAATATATATTGTGTCTTAAAAAATATTCCCAACCTTTAATATAGCAATTCCTTTTTAGTTATAAATATTAAGGAAATATATAGAAGTATGTGTTAACAATATTCTAATAGTAAAAATAATATACTTAAATATTCAACAATAAGGGAATGTAAATACATTTTGGCGCATCCATACAATGGCATTGTAAACCAGCCCTTGTAAACCGCCTTTCCTGATAACTTTTGATGTGCTGAATTCATCTCTGCCTTAATTAACCAAATTTGTTTCTGTTGTTTTCTACCAAGAAACCACGCACGAATTGAGAAAGGTCTAGAATTATGTCCACCATTTATTAACATTATAGGTAGTGGAATTTTATTGAATGTTGTTTTTCTGTACTACATGAATTTTTAAATTAGCATTCATAATTTTTGTAAAATCAAAAGAATCATGAGATGATGGAAATATCCAAGGAAAGTATATGAAATTATATTTTAATTTATAAACAAATTACAATAAAACCAAGGGTCCACAAACTACAGCCTATAGGCCTAATTTAGCCAACTGCCTATTTTTGTAAATAAAGTTTTATTAGAATAAAGACACTTATAGGTATTGTCATGGTATAGTTAAAGAATTTAGTAGTTATGGCAGAGATTATATTGCCTGCAAAGCCTAAAATATTTACTTTCTAGCACTTTTCAGAAAAAGTTTGCCAGCCTCTGAATTAAACAGTTAAAGAGACTACCTCTTCAAAATGTTCTGCCTTCCTAAGTAAAGGGAGCTGTTTCCAATTTCTAGATTAATTTTCTGAATAAACTCTTTTTTAAAGAATGGAACAGAACATGTGGAAAGATCATTTTGTTGATATAGCCCTGTGTTACACCACTGTACTATACCTTCATTAATGCTTTGAATGTCTTTCATCAGTCAGCATTTATAAGTGCAAATTACTGAAGAGGATAGAAGCAGGAAGAAAATATGTTATAGATAGTCCCCTAATTCCACATCTAGGAAATTTTCCAATGGAAATCTAAGTGTATTGCTTGTACGATAATGACAGCTGCTGTTCAAAAGACTTAATACAAATAACTGAAGAGTAATTAATGACTCTTTGGATGAAATAAGGATGGGTTTACTCTTTCAACTGCTTCTGAAAGACTTTTTTAAAACTTTCAAAGTATGTACCTTCCAGAGAAAAATCAGAGGTAGGTGGTAATCTGTCTAAAACATAAAATATCCTCTTCCTACAGATCTTGGTGAGAGTAAGTAAATGGCCTAATGAGGCTAAAATATTTCCTAAAAGTAGAAAATGTAGTGTTAATATTACCTTGGAATTTATTTTAAGGAAAAATCAGATAAGTGCATCAAATATTGCCTTATACTAAATATAAGAAAACAAATTACTAAATGGTTTAAATGTGCCTATGCAAAAAATTGGCTTAAGAACCAAGAACAGGTGGCTAGAGTCAGAGGCAAAAGAACTATAATGTGGTACCATGAGTCCCAAAACAAGCATTCAATACATAAAAGATCATAAGATATAAATTTATCTGTAAAGCAAAGAGAGTTTGATATATAAATGTTGGCCTTTTGAGCAACAATTTAATCAATTTTTCTCTCTAATTTAAAGTTGAACTGTTTTTCTCTTTTAAATCCCAGATGGTGGCTTTCCAGGCTGGATAATTATAGAAATGAAAAGAACGAGCTTGGATCCCTTCAAAAGAATTTTATTCACCTTAACTTCTTTCTTATTGTTAACCTAGACCAGTTGTTGTGGTTCAGCTTTAAAATAACTGTGTAAAAATAGATAACATCTTTGTCATGCCAAATAATCACTTAACTAATAGCACCCTAAAAATGCAGCTTATAGGCACCAATTGTATTAATAGACTGTTTTTTGAAGAAAGAATAAAGTTATTTTGAAACTTGACTTCATCTTAAGAAAAATATTGAGAAATTTAAATAGTTTTAACAAAATCATAGTTACATATTTTAAGTCTTTATTTTCTAATCCTTGCTTAATTTTGGGGCTTCCATTGTCAGTATACAAATTAAGATTATTACCTACTTCTTAAATATGTTTGCATCTGTGTTAACTCATGGGTGCCAATAAGAATATTCAGTTCTTTGGGGAGATGATCTGAAAGAAATCGGCCAAAACACAGACCTGGGGATCTCCAATCCATAATCAAATATCTAGATTGATTGTGTCACTTGCACTTGTATTGATTTCAATTGGAGTAACTCACCCAAGGGAATAATAAAAATGTGGAATGAAACTGATTTATGAGAACACAATAAATCCTTTTGTGGGTGTAATGTATTGGTACTATTTAACCCTTTCAATCACAGAGTGAAAAAACTATTTATTTTCTAAGGATGCTGAGCTAGCCAAAAGAAGTCATCTCAGAAATGCCAATACTGCCAAGTACCATTACACTAAGTTGTAATGCTGGGGAAGAAATGCTGCTCTAAACTTGATGAAAGGCATTATTTGACATATGACATACTTTTAGCTTTCCTGGGCCAACTTCTATGTGTCATCACAAATGATGGACCTGTAGATCCAAAGTATTATGGAATCACTCAATAAATATATATTGTCCTTATTTACATGATTTATAAGACAGTTGAGAAGCAAAAACAAAATATGGTGGTACAACATTAACTACATTTAATTTTTTTCTCTCAATATAGGTGTTCTTTATTTTACTCAAAAGTTAGTATATGACAGTTAAATTGAGGGCTATTCCAAAGATAACAGGGATATTCAGGAGAGGAAGCTTTCAGCATAATTTGGCACAAATACTTACCTTAAAGAAAATTGGAGGACCTAGAAAAAAAGCATAAAATCAAAGCAACTATTTGATTTTCCCAATTGAGCCAATCAGTTGACTCAATGAGCAAAGAGAAAAAAAAAAAGCAGTCAAATCATGTTCCTTGAAATCCAAATCCAGTAGACAAAACATTCCTAAATGTTTGGCATTGATTTAACTTTGAACTTTTCCACTGTGTTGACATCGTTATACATGCATTCTAAACCTGTGCTGTCCAATACGATAGCCACTATCCACATATGGCTATTGAGAACTTGAAATGTGGCTAGTATGTCTGAGGAACTGAATTTCTAATTTTATTTAATTTTAATTCATTTAAATTAAAGACTGATAATTGATTCAGTCACTAGAAAGCTTTTAAATATGTTTAGAAAAACTTGGTATATGAATATACTTTCTCAACTGGAAACTTTATGAAATTGAAATACAGATTAAATACGCCTGATGAAAAAATATAGTATGAATTGAAAAGTACTATAAGTGTAAAATCTACACATAGACTTACTATAAAAAAATAATGTAATAATTCATTAACTTTAAGATTTTAATTACATGTTGAAATGACGGTATTTAGGACATGTTAAATTGAATAAGATATACCAGAAAATTAATTTCAACTGTTTCATTTTATGTTTTTTAATGTGCATACTAAACAATTCAAAATTACATATGTAGTTCACATTACATTTCGATAGAGCAGTGCTATTCTGATGTGCCTAAATCGAAAATTAGAAAATCTCATTGTTCCAAGATCGGCCTACACATTCTCACATAAGATGGAGGTGAAACTTTTATTCATAGAATGCACAGATTCTATTCAATACATTGCATTTAATTTATAGTCCCAAGAAAGCCGATTTCAGAAATTCTTGAAAGGGAGTGTTATAAGAAGTGAGTTGATTTGTTATCAATTCTGTCAGTTTGGCTTGTACTGTCACAGTGTTTAATGAAAGTATGTAAAGGTAACTTTATTTATCCTCACTGGCATAAAAAGGCTTTTAAAAAAATTAATACATTTTACTATTTACAATGAAACATAATTTAATTCAGTTTGATGGTACCATAATTATTACAGCATAATAATTTTTCTAGTATGATAACTTTGGCATGTATGCCATACAGAGTAAATCATTACATAGGAAACAGGGTACAAATCAAAAAGATAATAAGAAACTCTATTATCATAAAGACATAAATTATTAGGGAAAAGTGAAAGTGAACCACTTTAAATTGAATGGATTTAAATAAGAGCAAGATGATACTAAACAATAATTGAAATCGGTTGGGCTTCTGAAAGAAACTGAGGCCCAAGATTTTTAATATCCCTTGCATAATCAATTCAAGTTTTTGTTCCCAAGTTCTTATGAAATTTTGAGGTTTGAAGGTCCGTTGTTACCTAAAGTCTTCCAATAGTTTTGCTATAAGATGAAACATGCTACAAACTCCCTCCCCCCTTTTTTCTTTTGGCTTCATACATTCTTTCTTTGTCTGATTATAAAAGAAATATTTGTTTAATGTAAATTTAAGACTATATCAGAAACTATGAAGGGAAAAGCTAAAATTATCTGAAATCTCAAGATAATCAGTGTTATCTCATTAATATTTTGGTGCATTTTGGTCTGTATCCTTCATATTTGTTCCAATTTATATATTTACATCTCTATCTCTGTCTATATATAAAATCTACTGTCATATTTTACAACTATAGAATTTTATGATGCTCACTGTTTTGTACCTGTAATAATATAAATACATTTACTTATTAATAAATATATATCTGCATACTCTTTTTAATGTGTTCACCACAATGTCTTCAATCTATATAGTTGGACATTTAGGAACGCCAGCCTCCTTGATTTTTGTTACACAAATAAACTCTGTCAAGAACATAATTTAAAAATATTTTTGTGTGTACCTATCTGATTATTTCTTTCCAAAACTTCCAAGAAGGAGAATTGCTGGATTTCTCAATGGATATGAATATTTTAAACCTCTTATATTTACTTCATAAGTTTATTTTAATAATCTCTAATTATTGGAAACAAATAATTAGTCAAGTAGTATGGTTTGTGTATTATTTAAAACAATCATATTGTATGGGTTACATTTGTGACATGGAACTTGAATTAGAGCTCTTTTTGTCAAAGTAAAGGTGTCCATTCTGTCTGTTAATGTGTTATACACAGCTGAGTTCACATACTGAGTGGGCTGGACTCATTCTTTAAGTGTAAGGACCTCTGTATTTTCTGTCTTCATGGAGCTGGAGAAATTGCTAAGCCAGAGATTTATAAATATTTAAAGAAAGTGCTGATAAAAATGGCATGTTTTAAAACACAGATGTGATACCAATGATTCTTTTAATATTACAATAAAAATAAATGAACACAATCACAATCACAAAGGTAAAATATCTAGATATAACTGTAATAAGAAATATGAGGTCTCTATGAAGAAAATAACAAAACTTTACTGCAAGATATAAAATGCTTAAATAAATGGGATCATAACACATTTCTAAATGAGAAATAGTTGAAGATGTAAATTTCTCAAGAAATAATTTATAAGAATAATTCATTAAAAATATGTGGCATTTTTTCAACTCAATCTGATGTTCAGTTGGAAGAATATGCATATAAGAAGAACTAAGACCTTTTAACAAAAATGAATAATAAGCTGGAGGGATAAAATAGAAACTTTACCCATAAGATACAAAGGAATTTTTTAGAGAAATAGCTATAAAGGGAAGGAATAAATAGCCCAGAAACAGGCACCACCTTGCATATAAATTTAAATCTCTGATAAATTTAGCAAAATAAAGCAACATATGTTTCAACTCTGGATGGAGAAATTATTTTTTACAAAAATAAACAAGAAAATATTTTATTATCAAAAACCCAATACACTACATCATAAACCTCATAAACAAACCCAAAGGATAAATTGGATAAAATATTTGAAATTGTAATGACTACTAATTACTGTCCATAATAGTTAAGCTGCCATAAATATCAAAACAAATTTTAAAACCTCTAAAATATTCTGGACAAAGTGTGTGAGCAGACAAAAATGAAATACAAACAAACAGGGAAAAAAAACACGAAAAATGTTTGATCTCGATAGAGATAAAAGAAATGCAAATTTAAGCAACCTACCATTTTTACCTATCAAATTAGCACAATTAAGACAGCTGAACATACCTGTGTACTCTTAGGAGGCATGTGAATTGATGTGATCTTTTTTGAAAGCATTTTTGTCAATGCATATCAAGTGTCTTAAGAAATATTCCCAACCTTTAATTTAGCAATTCCTTTTTAGCTATACATATTAGGGAAATATGCAGAAGTATGTGTTAACAATATTCTTTCTAACAGTAAAAATAATACACTTAAAATATCCAACAATAAGGGAATGTAAATACATTTTGGGACATCCATACAATGGCATATTATGTACCTATTGAGAACACTTCTTGAGTGTTTTTTGTGTGATATGAGAAATATTCATGATATAATGTTACATATGTCAAGCAGAACACAAGCTGTGTTTATAGTAAGATCTCAAATACATTATATATGTATATATTCATTAATACACATATTTCCATAGGAAAAGTGACTGGGAGCCAATAACACGTTTATAATCGGTATCATTTTAACAAAACTATTTCTGGAGGAAAAAAAGTATTATAATCTTAGCCTATAGCTACTAAAGTTAAGTAATATCCATCTATGTAACAGTTGAAAAATATTGCCAATTCATTGTAGTTATTGAGACTCTATGACAGAGTCCTTAAAATAGCCAACTGGATTCTGCATGAATTAGCTCCTGTCTGGCTTTCCAGTATCATCTATGCCATCCTTTTCTTCATTCAGTCTGTTCCAGCCACACTGACCTCCTTTCATTTCCTCACCCGCCCCACCAATTCTACCCCCCTCACCTCCTTCACAAATGCCATTCCCTCTAGAATCCTCTTCTTTCTGTTCTTCTCTGAGTTGGTATCTAAACATCTGTTATAGTCACCCCAAAAGTCTTCAGCTCAAAGGGTCCTTCCTGACCCTCCGATTTATATGAACTTCCTTATTGTGCAATATCTTAGTGATATATAATTTTACTTTAATGATTATGAAAGTTTGCAATTTTATATTTTTATGTGATTATTTGGTTAATTTCTATCTTCCTTTGTAAACCATAAGCCCCTTCAACACAGAGACCATGCCTGTGAGATATTTAGGTATTGTCTAAATACTTAAGATGTTGAAAGCACGAAGATTGTCAGCATAGTGATGATTCAGAGAAACAGGTATAAATGGAGGGAATAAATAGCCCATAAGCAGGCACCATCATACATGTGAATTTAGATCCTTGATAAATTTAACAAAATAAAGCAACGTATGTTTCAACTCTGGATGGAGAAAAGTTCTCCACTGTACCCCTAGAACAAATCATTATTTCTGTCTTGCTCCATAAAACAAGCTAGATACATGTTTGTTGCATAAGCAAATGAATGGATGAATGAACAGCTATCTAAATTTAATTCTATGATTTCAGATTTCTGCACCTTAGGTATAAAACTACCTTTGATATCTCCCCAAAGGTACAGGACTAGGAAAAAACCCATAAAATTTATTTTCAACCCTATTTATAAATAAAAGATGCAAATTCTCTGAAAGCCATGTATAATTTGTTTTTTCCTAAATAGCCTACTAGGATTCTTAGATTCTGTATCACTAATAATTGAGTACATAACTCATTGATCATAAAGACTTCACATAAAAGTTGGGAAGTACTAGTTCTATTTGGGCCATTCTTAGAATATAGAATGATGCTTTAAGATTCATCTATTATTTCTTTCTAAGGGGTCAAACATAAGGTTTGTTACCCTCATAACTCTATATGATGAAGTTCAGGAATCAGAGAAGGGAATCTCATGCTGTAGGGTATGTCTCAGAGGCTGGAGAAGGACTCTGGCCCTAGTTGGCTATATGTTTTTTTTTTATTTGCCCATGTAATCCACTCCTCCATTTCCCTCTAATATCAGTTCATAGCTGGTGCTTACCTATTGAGAACCTCCTAAGTATAATGGTTATTATGTTCAGTCTACAAATATCTAAAAACTGACTCAAATATTATTATTTATTCAACAAGCACCAAAGCCTTGACACAACAAACTGCAAAAATCAACACTAGACAAGTGTATCAGTGGTATACAACTATAGGTTCAAAATACTGTATATCTGCTTCATATCGGGCTTCCCTATGTGAACTTCACCATGTATGTATGAGAAACCCCCAAATCAGCCCTGTGATGAGTTTGAAAATGGTATCAACATTTTTATAATAAATGCTTTAAATACTTCTTCTTTAAAAGGGGGAATTTTGTTTTGTTTTTTAAATTACGCAAATTTTTCCAAAAGCCAAAGATACATCATTTGGGTGATCTGATTGTATTATGCTGCTAACAGCTCCTCTCATGAGGAGTTAGAATGGGGAGATTCCTCCACAAAGATGCTCTGCAGAGTTTGAAACACGAACTGAAGCCATGAGAACACTGAAATCATGTATCCTCTTGTGCCTCTGTGGCTGCATTTCCTCAGCGTGCAGCCCATGGCTACAATTTGCATTTCATCATTATGTCGCTACCTCAACAGACACACACAACAGCATAGAGTATGCACTTGTTCATTATGTCAAGAAAATAGCCAATTAGATATCAGACACAAATTCAATAAGCTGCTGTGTGAGTGTTGAGAACAGATGAGTTCTTAAACAAGTTTGATAAATTAATGCTTAACTCCATTCTTGTGGAAGAATATGTCCTAATTACACATTTCTATAGCTTTATTGGCCATGACATGATATATAATCAGAAGTGTCAATAGATTCAGTGCATATACATTCTATAGCTAAATATTTGAAATGACACATATCTTATTGCCCATTCATATTTTCACTAACAATATTTAATGCTTTTAATCCAGATAAAATGCTTTTGTATTTCCCTTGTGTTTTTATTTGTGTGTATCTATACCTCCAGAAAGGTGTAGGAACTTTATGCAGAGGTATAACAACTCTAACTTCTATTTTGCATATGAGACATTTGCTTCCCAAATAGGAAGAGAATAATTTTCTGTATTTCCCCTATATTCTCACTGCTTTTTCTATTAATACTTGCTTTGAGCATAAGAACCTTTTTCCGCAGTTGTCATTCCTAATATTTCTTGTGCTGATTTGAAAACAACATCTGAACTTGAAATAGGGAGAGAGGTCCAACAAGGTTATTGTCTATAACCAAAAGAACTCCTATCATGACACTCATTTAATTTCTTTTATATCTGTGAAGTAAACTGCATAGTCAACAATTATAAAAAAACCCATAGTACAATATCTTTAACATGTTGGTGCTTGATAAGGATTTGTGTATGAAATACCATCACCTGCTTCTTCAGACTTTTACTGAGTTTCATTTTCATGCATTGAGTTTTATTTTTTAATAATGGGATAAAGCTGTGCTTTCTTTAATTTTTCCTTCTAAAAATATGTGCCCTGGAATCAGGGCAAGTGGTTCTAAAAGAACTGGTTCTTACGCTGCTTCTACTGCTGCAAGGTGGACATTATACTTCCTTTTTGCCGCTGCTCTTTCCTTCCACCAGAAGATACACTTTGCAAGATCTCCAGATGAACTCGTTCCTGCTGCCTGACCCTCTAACTCATTATGGGGAAATGAATTCAAATTGCTTGAAAAGAAGCTGCCTCTTTTGTCTTTCCACTAACTGACAAGCAACTACAAAGTTCTCCGACGGGATTCCAAGTTACAAGCTGTACTGCATCGCTGGAACAATTCCCCCACTGGCGGGTTTTCCCAGAGGGCAGTGTGTCAGATATACGGCATGGCTTGCAAGCACAGCTCTGAAACTGCACATTTCCCTCCACACTAAAAAACAGACATCAGGGACTATAAAACAAAGCTGTCCCTTTCCTAACAGCATTAGCCTTCCTACCGACTCCTTGGAAGTCTAAGGGGTTCCCACATATAATGATTTTCTTTACCTTCCCAAGAAAACAAATGCTCCTGTATCTTTTTTCCCCCTTGTAATTTTTATAAAACGCAGTTTATCCTGGGAGGAAAGGCATTCTGAGAATCAGATTGTGCGCAAAGTTCTCTGAATTTCACTAGGTAACCTTGAAAGATGGACTGCGTTTCCTTGGTTTTGCAAGATGTTTTCTTGAGATTTATAGCACTTTATACTGACACTCTAAAGCACTCTTTCTGGTAACTGGCAACTCCTGGAGAAGGTAAGGCTATTCCGGATGCTAGGATTTTAAGGTAGTCTAGTTAAAAATATGCATTCATCTAGTTTAAACCCAGCAATACTTTATTCACTTGTGCAGTCTCAGCTTCCTTTTATTATCTTCTGTTTCTAGATGGGTCAAACACTTGATACTGATATTGAAATGAGATACTGACTCCAATTATAAAACAAGGAAAAGTTTATGCTCAGAAAGAGGAGGATGGGGAGCCATCATATTTATACTCCTCTATCTTTTCTACCTAGAAAAATCTTATGTGGTCTTTACAGCACCCCAACCCTTCCAGATGTTACCCCTGTAGTGAAAACTTCATGGTCCTGCTCCCAGTCAGGTAACCTCAAAAAACCAGAATCTCCAACTCTTCAGTACTTCCCTAACACTTTCTTTATGCCTCCGGTATATAAATAGTCTCCTTTATTTCTCTGATCACTCCTATATAGTTTCCTGGTTTGTTTTTGCAGTATCCTCAGGGTGTTTGTTTGTTTGATTACCCCTAGCAACCATTAGAGCAATGCAGGCAAAACATGAGACAGAAGGAAAATTTAACACTACAGAAGTCACCAGAAGAGATTTCCCGGGTAATAATCGCAATTTATTTGTGTGAGGAGGCCCTTCCACCTTTCTGTAGGCTTCTACCTCAGGTCTTCTGACTCACCGCTCAGATCTCTTCTTTCAAGCCAGAAGCACTGTTCTAACTCCAGATTACTCTGCTCTGGAATCAGCTGCTCTCACCAGCTTTTTACAAAAATGTTTTGCAAAAAGAATATGTATTTATTGTAGAAAATTTAAAAATTGAGTCCATAAAAAAGGAAAAGTGGGAAGATAAACCATTCTTAATACAACCACCCAGAGATGATATATATATTCTTTCCAAATTTCTATCATTTGTCTTTTTAAAAACTAATCAAGTTTTTTTTTTTTCAGGACCGTCAGATCTTACAAGCAAGAAAAGCATCTGATTAATGCTAAGTTTTATGAATTGTTCTTTCTTTCTTCCCTTCCCTGTTCTTTCCTTCTACCCTTCCTTTTAAAAGATTCATTTTTGATTGGATGGTTGAAGGTATACATACTGGAAAAAATCACCTGAAACCTATGTACCTATTCACATTCGGGAAGAATTTTTAAAGATCTATAAAATGATTCAGTTTCTCCAATATGAATTGATCAATCTGCTTTTTTTTTTTTTTTTTTACTAAAATGCCATTTCCCTTTGCTAATGCTGAAGGCTCATTTTCATTTACCCTCTGTTTTCCCCCCAGTTAATCCACATCTCTTTCTCAAATAAATATCTTAATTCTGTGACACAATACAAAATAGGGGATTAGGTGAAAGAGGCATTTGAAGATGAAAACTAAGCTGCAATCCAGTTTTTCAGAGCAGGTGAGAGTTAACAGCGCACAAAGGACTCGGCCATTAGCACACCCTGGTGCTTTGCCTTAGAAACTCAGACACAAAACAATCTGTCAGGTTATCAAGCAATGAAGATCACTTCCCAATTCATTCAAAAGGAAGGATAATGAAGAATTAAACAATTCACAGAGGACTCTACAATAAGTGCTTAAGAAAAAAGCAGGATATGTGTACTAAGACATGGTTTTGTCTACTAAGAATAGGATCAGTGCAAAGAATCTAAAGGAAGTCTGGCAGTAAAGAGGCTGGCATTTGTAAAAATTATCCTATAGGATATAAGGAATATTTTCTTTATCTTTTCATAAGGTTATTTTCTATTTTCCTTCTTGACAATTAGATGGTTTTATAATATTTGTAGTTGAAAATATTTTTAAAACTTTACGAAATAATTATGTAACCCTAAATTCTCATCACACGTTATTTTCATCTCCCAGTTAAATAAATTAAATAGAATTTATAATTTTAAAAATAGTTTTACATAAACCAGGTTCCTACTACTCTGCTGCAAATTATTTTAGTTTCTATTCCTAACTATATATATAAATCTCTTTTATTTAAAAAAATCATACATTCAATATGTTTCATAAAGAGCAATTATAAACCTGTTACTTATAATTTAAATTGTTAGTTAATTCATATATGTGAAGACAAAAAAATACTGAAGATGTAAACTGATCGCTGGGAGTTGACTATTCACCTATGCAAGGTGAATGATGCACTCTTGAGAGTCATTGAGCAAAGCACTTATTCCAGGTCTGTAAATGGCACTTGCACACCCTAGAAAAACTAATTTACATCATATGTTCCTTATAATTGAATGGATGTTTCAAATCAGGTAGAATCTCACAGAACTAAGTGCTAATCCTTACTTTTATGGTGGACATTAGCAAACGGCAGAAAATATATTCTAATATGTCCCAGCATGCGTTGATTGATCTGTTAATTTTTGCCATTCACATATGTTTGTGCTCTGTCATTCTCTATGTTTTCATACTCATGTTATTCTAATCCATAATTACAACAAAGAGGAAGGCTCAGTTTTTCTAAAATCTTCCCCCAGTTGGCTGTTTCACTTGTCACACCAACACCTGGCTTGTTTCTTCCCTCACACACTTGAGAATGACTTGGCTAGGTTTGCTTGTCTTATCTTCTCTGTTTGCAAATTCTATCAGGGCAGAGATCCTTCATGTCCAAACTTTGGTGCCATTTTATATAGCACAGATTTGGTTTATTAAAAACTAGTTGACAGTGTAATTAATTAGTTTATTATTTATTCTCTGGTAAAATTTCTGTGCTTTAGGGAAAATGACAACAAATCTTAGTAACAAAAAGACCACAGATGTTTGTAGCAGCCAGATGAATGATCATTCAATAGACAGATATAAACATTTGAAAGTGTGGCTTTCAGAAGACACACTTCCTTCTGAGAAGGAAGTATACAGATCACTTTGAAAAGTAGGTCTTTTAAGTTACTAAATTATTAAATTAATATGTACAACATATATTATAATTTATAATTATATAAAACCATATATAATTATAAAATATTTGTGAATAAACTCAGAAATGTGCAAGATCTAAATGAAGAAAACTTTAAGCTCTTTTGACAGACAAAAAAAGACACAAAAAGTATAATAATATCATTGATTAGAAAAACCCAATATCATAAAGATATTAACTCTACCTTCATTACCTATAAATTCAGTTCCATCTTATAAAAATAGTATCAGGAAATCTGGGGGCATTGTATAACAATGTATAAACATTGTTTGGAAAAAAATAAATTAGAAAGAATAGGGAGTAAAATTCTATAAAATAAAAATAATGAGGGGGACTAGACCTACGAGGCATTAAAATATATTCTACACCTTGAATAATTAAAATACTATGATAACGTAAATAAAGGTACAGATCTTTCCAGACATATGTATAGAAAATTTGGAAATTTAGGACCTTTTAAAGATGGCAACTCCAGCCAGTGGGGGACAGTATGGATTATTTAATAAAGGATTTTGAGATGATGGGATATTTTCTGGGAAGATATAAGATTTGATCCATACATTATATATTATGTCAATATAAATTCCAAATGGATTGACTATAAATATTTTTTAAAAGAAAGCATTAAAGTGCTAGGGAAAAATAATAACAAAGGGAAATAAATTCCTACTCATATGGTAGAGTCTCCTAATATATTAATATAAAGAGCTCCTAAAGCTTAGTAAAAATCTGGGCAAAGGTATAAATAAAGATTTCACAGAAAAAGAAATACAAATGGTTTTTAAATATATGAAAATATGTTCAAATTAACTCCTAATAAGAGAAATGTATACTCAAGATACTATGAGATAGCATTTTTAACATATCGAATTGGTAAAGATAAGTTTGGTAACATACCCTGATGACAAGGCAGTAGAGATATAGGCATCCTCATACTTTTTCTATAAGAGTGTAAATTGTATGGCCTCTATGGATTGAAATTTAAAAATATCTTACAAAGTTACAAATTCACATTACCTCTGATCTGGCAATTCATTCAAGGAGTTTATCATACTTACAGGCTTTCATATGTGTGAAATGGCATACCTATATATTTATGCATTAAGGTATTCTTGAAATACCAAACGATTGGGAAAAAATTAAATGTCCATTGGGAACTGGTTAAACTAATGATGGTATAATCTATCTAGTTGAATACTATAAATCTGTACAAAGAATGAGGAAGTTCTTTAGGTACTGATATGACAATGTCTTTGAAATTATTAAGATGGAAAAAAGCATTGTGCAAAATGATATGTAAACTTGGTATCATTTGTGTAAAAAGTTGTATGTGTGAATACTATACATATTCTATTTGTCTAGTTTCCTCTGAGACTACAGAACAGGTTTGGTACTTTAACTGTACTTTTTTTCCTGTCTTTTAAATTTTGACAGGAATTTACCTGGTCAAAAGTAAATAATTTTTAAGAAAATCACACTTTGATACGTGCTGCTTTACTTGTTGCAAAAACTAATGTTGATTTTGTAAAGTTTTTAGTTCAGGATCTGAGTTGACATGTAGAACAGGTTCCTATGTAGGTGTCTTGTAGAGACAGCCCAATATCCTGCCCTGCAAAATAGTGACCCAGCTGCAGGCACATTTATTTTGAAGCTAAGCTTGCTTCCTACCAGCTGAATTTCCCTATCTTATAAATTCCAAGCACCACCTCTTTAGCAGCCATCACAGGAAAGGATGAAATACAGTTGTTCATTATGTCAAGGAAATAACCAATTAGCCATTAGACAATTCAATAAGCTTTGTATAAATG